>JASDQU010504563.1:22882-34178 GCA_032191745.1 Picea mariana | reverse complement strand
TCATTGATTTACGAGCATGGGAAAGAACAAAGACTAATCTCGGTAAATTATTCTCATGTATTTACGAGCATGAGAAAGAACAAAGACTAAGCTCGGGATTGTTTTCATTTTTACGTAAGCTTTAAAACAAAACAAAACCATGCTCGGGATAGATTTTATTTTCACACAAGCTTAAAACTAGCCAAAACTATGCTTGGACCTAGTTTCAATTTTACACAAGCTTGAACTAGAGGAAACTATGCTTGAGGTAGGTGGTTTCATTTTTAAACAAGCTTGAACCATAGAAAACTATGCTTGGAATTACCAATGCATAACATAGGGATGGTTGGTACTTAGCCCCCAACTTAAGAAGCTAGCGGCTTTAACTTCAGCATGAAGTCTATAGGCTGGAAGAAAATGTCCCCCAAGCTTTGTTTCGTCCAACTGTAAAGGAGAATGNTAGACTCTTCCATATAATATAGGTTTTGATACATTTCTTTCCCAATTTTCCCCCCACCATTTCTGGTGAGTACCTCTTTATTTTTACACAAGCTTGAGGAGGATAACATATGCTTGAATTGTAATCTCATCCTTCAGAGTATGTTTAACGAACCCTAAGAAGGAGTGGTTCAGTCCCATATGGGCCTTTCAATGTTTTTTTAATGAGTCCAAAGAAAGAAAACTCAGGGGTTTTTCATGTTTAGAGAGTCTGAAAAACACTTAAAGAGAACTCTCTCAGTTCCTTTTTCGTAAAGTAGTCTAATGAGACAGAAAAAGAGATAAACTACCGCTCAACAAATGTTTTCTTCAAATACTTTAATGAGCGTGAAAACAACAAGGTCTCTCAACAATATTTTCATGTTTAGGGAGTCTGAAAAGAGATTAAAGGGAACTCCAGAGGGTTCCTTTTTCGTATAACCTTTACGAGCCCAAAAAAGTGATAAAAGTTACTCGGTTACATTCTCATTGATTTATGAGCATGGGAAAGAACAAAGACTAATCTCGGTAACTTATTCTCATGTATTTACGAGCATGATAAAGAACAAAGACTAAGCTCGGGATTGTTTTCATTTTTACGTAAGCTTTAAAACAAAACAAAACCATGCTCGGGATAGATTTTATTTTCACACAAGCTTAAAACTAGCCAAAACTATGCTTGGACCTGGTTTCAATTTTACACAAGCTTGAACTAGAGGAAACTATGCTTGAGGTAGGTGGTTTGATTTTTAAACAAGCTTGAACCATAGAAAAATATGCTTGGAATTACCAATGCATAACATAGGGATGGTTGGTACTTAGCCCCCAACTTAAGAAGCTAGCGGCTTTAACTTTAGCATGAAGTCTATAGGCTGGAAGAAAATGTCCCCCAAGCTTTGTTTCGTCCAACTGTAAAGGAGAATGAAATGAATCTTCAAATACTACGAAGGAATTGACTCAGACAGAGAGGGGGAACAATCTATTTCATTTTTGAACGATCTTGACACAGGAACAAGAACTATGCTCGAGAATCTAGGTTCAATCCCTAAAAATTTGTTTCATTGTTTAATGAGCTTGACACAGAAATAAGAACTATGCTCATAACCTCCATTTCATTTTAAACATGGTTTCCATAGAGACGCAAAACTATCCTCACAACTGGTTTCATTTTTAACGAGCTTGAAATCATAAAATCATGCTCAAGGTTGGTTTCATTTTTTAATGATCTTGAAATCAAAAACAATGCTCAAGGCTGGTTTCATTTTTGAGTGAGATTGAAATAAAAAAACCATGCTCAAAGTTGGTTTCATTTTTCATTGAGATTGAAATCAGAAAACCATGCTCAAAGTTAGTTTCATTTTTTAATGAGCTTGAAATCAGAAAACCATGCTCAAAGATGGTTTCATTTTTTAATGAGCTTGAAATCAGAAAACCATGTTCAAACCTAGTTTCAATTTTTAATGAGCTTGAAATTAGAAAACCATGCTCAAAGCTCTCCTCTTTATCATGGCTTCCAAGAGGATAGTGCTTTGGAAGGACACCATGTCAAGGGACAAAAATCGATCATGGCCTCCAAGAGATATTCACTTGATGGAATAAACACACTCTGGAAGGAACACATGTCGAGGGTCACAACAAGGGTGAGGATATCAGGCTCCAATATCCCTACTGAAGATATCATTATGTCAACTACTGGATCCAAGTCATCATAAGTTGAAGTCATGGAAGACAATGCCACATAATTGACTTGTGGCGGGGGTGACACCGACTGCATATAAAAACCATTTGGGGAAGTCATACAATCAGGACCGATGAATTAAAGTTGATCAATAGTCACATTTCTTCCATTGCGAGGGAAATATATCACATGAAAAAGAGTGGACACAAAAGCTTTCATGGCATAGACATAATCTCGCCCAAGGAGTAAAGAGAAATCCAAGGGGTCTTGGACTACCATGACATCAATAAAGACAATTTTCCCTCCCAAAGTTACAGGAAACTAAGGAAGGGTCCCTAAAGGTTGTCTGGTTCTTCTGTTAAAAGCTAACATATTCTGTGTAATCCAGACAAGTTGAGGAAAACCGAAAGCTTACCAAGAAAAATAGGACAAAATACTAACGGACGCACCTTCATCTATCAACGTCTAAGGAAAATCCCAACCACAAACCTGTTCTGTAATATGGAAAGGAATGTGAGAGGGAAGACGAGGTCCAATTAGAACACCCCAATTAAAAAGGATGGCCTCATTACTTGGAGGGGGTTCGGCGGGAGAAAGAGTACCCCCGGGCACAGTAGATTCTATATCAATGAGAAAAACATGGGCAGCATCGGGTTTACTCTCGAGCAGGAGAGTAGGATCAACCGATGATGAGATCATATCGACCACTTGGGTTTCATTCTCCAAGGGGAGAATGGGGTCGACGGGTGGAAAAGGATCGATCGATTGGGTTTCAATATCTAACAGGAGAGTGGGATCGACCAAGGATGGGATCAGATCGACCAATTTGGTTGCACTCTCTAACGGGAGAGTGGGATCGACTGAGGGTGGGATCAGATCAACCACTTGGTCAATTGGTTCAACTAAGAACATGACCATAATGACCACTTGATCAACTAGACTAACCGATGAAGGGTACGGATTGATCGTTCCATCGACTACAGTTGGGTAAAGAGTAAGCTTGCGATAATCAACTGGAAGTTGAGGTTGGGAAACAATCATGTCTTCCAAAAAATTTCTAGGCTTTGTCCATATGAGGGAAAATTTGAGTTTGATGACTCCCTTTGCATAACATGCACGATAACTTGACTCTACTTTTCTTCTTCACAATGATATCTTGACTAGTTGGTGAGAGGTCATCAACATATTGTTCAGAGGCTAATGACACAGGTTGGTGAGGCTGTGTATACCATGCTTCTATAACCTCGGATAGACCAGGGCAATCCTTAAGAAGATGGATACCCTTACAAATCCTGCAAGGGTACTTGGGCTTACGGGTTGTTTGGGTGATCTTGACATCATCAACACTCCCGACACAATTAACAGTAACTGGTTGTTTTCCAACATGTCTGTTAGTGGTTGGAAGTGTGGATCCTTGCTTATTTTTCTTCTTCTTATTCTTCCTTTTCTTCTTCTTCTTATCCACCAGGTTGCTAGCTTCAGATCTTTCATTTGGTGAAGAAGATGAAACGGAAGAAGACATTGCAAGTGAAGAAGGAGAAAAAGATATTACTGGTGAAGACGGTGAAGGATCAACATGAGGTTGATGTTCTTGGGGGGAAGTTCTTACAATTGAAGAACTAACTGCATTTGGGATTACCTGAGTGGAAAAAAACCATACCGGTAATCCAATTGTGAGACCTGGAAGGCTCAAAGTAGCGATGTGAGGAGGACCAATGTTTTCGTAAGAAGGAAAAACAAAAGGTTCCCCTAGAAAAGGGGTTCCTTCATTGGTCATTCTAGGAACTGACGCCATTAAAATAAATATCCAATCTAGAGTCCGCTAGGGAAAACAAATAGCACACGCTAAAAATCTAGGAAGAAAGAAAACAAACAAAACCTTCTCACAATCAACGCACTAGTTGGTGATGAAACCCAATGTCACGGGAACAATATAACAAGGGGCTGAGATAGAGCGGGTGGAAAAGTTACGTTGACGACTTTCTTAATGGACTTACACTTGGTGCAAGCTCCCACACATAATCATGGGTATACCCTCCAAGAAGCCCGAGTGAGTTTGGCCAACGTCAATTCCAAGTACCGTGAAGACTTGCCCCTCCATAATCACCTTGTGTAAATACCCTAAAGAGATAGGCCACTAAGGTTACCAATTACTACAGTGATGCCTAGGGAAACAATTGATAGTCCGATCCATGCACAAAGGCAGGGTATCTAGCCCGAAATCAACTTGAAAGGATTCCACTCATCCTTGTGGGTATACCTTGAAGTGACCCCCATAATACACCCAATCTATACACCAAGACCAACAAAGCAGGGTGAGCAACTCTGCCAGCCTGAATGCGACCTTAGGTTTAACCCTTGTGTGAGAAAGGCTTCCCAGGACAAAATGTAGCAAGTGGATTTCACCACTCCCTAATGCAATATTCTATGTTTGTTTGCATCTTTGGAAAGTTATCTTTCACACCTATTCCAAATCCCTACAACTAATCTAATGTAGGTTTGCTACCAAAAAATATAAAAATGTCTAATCAATTTTTATCAGTGCTTTATTTTTAAGGATTTTGTTACTCAAGAGGAAAATGGCATGGACTAGATGATGTTTTTATCGACTCTAAACAATGCAAAGAAATGAGGATGAAAATATTTCTCTTCGATGAAAGCTATATTACGAAAAGGAGAAAATGTTTATCATTCCCAGATGCACAATGTCCTAATTTTTTTTATTAAACTCATCAATATCAATATCTTCAAGAAATGAGACAAAGAGACTGTACACCAAGAAAGATGAAAATTCACTACTTCAAATGCAAGGATGCCCCATATCTAATATAAAGCAAGAAATAAGATTTTTTGTTTCAAAGAGACACTAAAAGAAAGAGCGAGTTTCCTCAAAACAAAAAGAAACCCAAACTAAGTTTCTCTTTTAACACGAAATATTAAAAAAAAAAGAAATGTTCTTTCACTAAACAATTCTAAAGAAAAACAATGCTTTGTAATAGAAAGACACTCAAAGGAAGAGATCAAATCTTTCAAAAGAAAAAAAAAAAAGCAAAAATAAGGCAAATATGGCTGAAAAGAGATTCAAATTTTGTCAAGCAGACTATAATCAGACCCAAAAAATCACCCCAAAATCATATCATAGATCTGGGCAAGGAAAACCACCAAAAAACAAAATTTTCACAATCTTTGCAGGCTAGAAGACTGACACAGTGCGTAAATCCTTGATCGCCGCAGGCCAGATATGGGTAGGGTGCGGAGTTTCCGCACTAGTCTAAACAGGTAGAGTGTGGAAATCCTAAGTTGCTACACTGTCCCTCAAAGCAGGGTGTGGAAATCAAACAAAAATGGAAAAAAATAAAAAATTAAGAAGGTTTTCTAGTGAATTTTAACAGTCAGAGGGTCAAGATAGATCTCCCAGTGACTCATAAAGAAGAAACCAAGAATTAAAGAAAGAAAGCAAGACAAACTAGGAAAAAAATCCATTCCCCAGTGGAGTCGCCAATTTTGTTATCGGGCTAATCGTTAAGTGCATACATGAATCGATCCCCCTAGATTAGAGCCTAGGGAAAGCGCCATGTTCTATCTTGTTTTTTTCTATATCCACGTGGATCTAGAAAAAAACAAGACAGAACATGGCGCTTTCCCTAGGCTCTAATCATCGAATTTACTATTGAACAAAAGACGAGAGACATACCTTTAAGTGTCTCTTCCTTATTTCCTTGTTGTTCCTGTTTCACTCTGGTGCTCTTGTGATACTGATCCTATAGTGAGACACAAACCAACCAAAGTGAAAGTAGTAAAAGTATATTCAATGACAAACTATGCATATGATCAAGGAATTATGCAATACAATAAAGATAATTCTATGGGAAAGAAGCATGTCATTGTATTATATTAAATAATAGGAAGAGAGATTACAACTAGATGCCTCGATGTCGTAAGGTTCCTTCCAATAGTTCCTTTCTTCCCACACACTTCTTGCTCCAAGGATTCTGAGACCATGGGTCTGATAACTACTCACAATCTATCTTGACAAAGCAAATCTCAAAGCCAATCTAACCAAGCTAACAATCTCAAGCCAAATTTGTAATCTTAAAGACTCACGAACTTTCCAACCCAATCAAGCTAACATTTTCCATGAGAGCTCCTCCCCTTTTATAAGCTAAAGAGGATAAAGTGAATAGGTTAGGATGATCCCACTAAATCATGAAAATGAGTAAGATCCAAACCATTCGGAAGCCGCCTCACCATAGAAGATTATCCTTTTAGAATAATCAAGAAGATGTTCATTTTTCCCACGTATGAATATTTCCGCACCCTAGACATAGTGAAACCTGCGAAAACTTCATATTCTGGCTTTAGTAGAGCCTACGGAAATCAGGCATTTCCGCACCCTTTGTATAGAGCAGCCTGTGAAAATCCTATTTAATAGGGTTTTTATAGAGGAAACCACAACTTCTTCTCTTAGGAAAAGTTCTTCTCCCTTCTTTCTATAGGAATTCAGGCCACTGACCCCTCTGAAGGCAACATATAGGTTTACATCATTAACGGTCATAGGGATGATGAAAATAATGTGTAATAGACCCATGCGATATGATAGAATCCCAACACGAACCTGCGATAGAAATTGGTTAGGCCCAAGAAGCTTTGAAGCTTAGTGATTGTGGTTGGGGCTAGCCATTCATGGATGACTTGGATCTTGGCTAGATCCACATGCACACCATGCTGATCAACAATGTAGCCTAAGTAATGGACATTGTCCATGCCGAAGGAGCATTTTTACAAGTTTGCATATAGTTTGTGTTGTTGCAGGGTGTGTAGAACTTGTTGAATATGTTGCAAGTGTTCTACCCAAGTCTTGTTGTAGATGAGGATTCCATTCAGATACACCACTACAAAAGTATTGATGAAAGGTCGCAAGATATCGTCCATCATCCTCATAAAAGTTGTTGGAGTATTTTTCAAACCAAAGGGCATGACCAACCATTCAAAAATACCTTCTTTTGACTTGAAGGTGGTCTTCCATACATATGTCTATTCTATTGGAACCTAGTGGTAGCCAAAATTCATATCAATATTACTAAAGTATTTGGCCCCCATGAGCTAATCAAGGAGGTCATCGATTTGGGGAATTGGGTACTGATTTTCAACTGTGATTTTATTTAGGGTCCGATGATTAATGCAGATTCACCAGGTCCAGTCTTTCTTCTGCGCCATCATGATTGGGCTCCCATAAGGAGATGAGTTGGGATGGATGTGCCCCTTTTGGAGCAATTATTGGATCCTCCTTTTGATCTCCTCATTTTCTAACAAAGAGTGGTGGTAGACTGGCCAATTAGGTAGCAATGCGCCTGTAGTTAGATTGATGGAATGCTTGACCTGACAGTGCAAAGGTACCCCAGTAGGAGAGGAGAAGATATATGAGTATTATCCATGACCTTATCCACTTGCTTTTGTTTTGTGGAGAGATTGGCCACGAAGGCCCTGGATTTGGCTGTGATCTTTTACTCACTCTAAGAGCGAATCACGAAGAAGAAAAATTTCTCGGTCTGAGAGTTGACCTTCCTGCATTGCTTGGCAGAGATCAAGGAAATAAAACTAGGAGGGACTGCCTCAGGTATCCTGTACAATTTCCTTCTCAAAGTAATAATAACATTACAAGGCCTAGAATCATATACAACATGAAGTTTCCATAAATAAGGTTGTCCCAAAAGAACATTACAAACTTCGAGTGGAGCAACATCACACAATACCTCGTCTTTGAAGGGCTTGATGTCATACGACATTCGACACTGTTGGCTAACGCAAAGATTGATTCCTTGGCGGAGCCATCCAATGGTATAGGGCTACAGGTGAGACGTTCTCGGAAGGGCCAACTGCTTGATGACCTCTGCTGAGATGGGGTTCTTATGGCTACCACTATCAATGATGAAGTGAAATGGGGTGCCTTTTACCCACATCTGTGAATGAAAAAGGAACTTGCCTTCTTCTGGATCGTCTGCTTCACCAAGTTGGAGCTTGGTGGAAGAAATGATGGCACTAGGTTCCGTGTCAATGATATGTCTTCCCCTAACTGGTTCTGACTCAAATTTAGAACCCACATCTAATTCAAAGGATTTAACTTTGGCCACCAACGACTGGTTTGAGTGGAAATCAACAGTTTTGTGCCAAGGGCTCTTATGGAAGTAGCACCACTTCATGATATATTTCTTTTTCTTTATGGTGTCCTTATTTGATTGTGTCTTGGATGGGTTGTCCTGATACTTTCCATATTTTCTTTGTCCTTTTTTCTATGGGTTGGGGCCGCCCTTTCCTAGATTTTTTTTGTGAGGGTTTCCCAGGCCCAAATTGCCACGTCTTTTGTTTGAGCTTCTTCTCGATTTTGACGACATATCTATAGGCCGTACCCAAGTATGAGATGTCCAGAAATTCCATTTCGGTATGGATGTATCTATGTAGAGCACCATGATACTTGAGCACCAGATGTCACTCTGAATATTTGATACCCAACTTGGTGCACAAGGTATGGAAAATATTTGTGAACTTCGACACTGCTTGGTCTCTTTCTTGTCACAGTGTGGTCTATTTGGTATACAAGTCATCATAACTTCCTAACAAGGTAGTATTGTTCCTTAATATCATCCCTGAAGGATTCCCAGGTGGACATGACTACAAATAATGAGGGTTCCTCTGTTTTATTTTTCTCACAGAAATTTTCCCACCAATATTTGACACGGGGAACGACTTTGAGGAGTGCGAAAGTTATCTTTTCTCTATTCAAAAATTTATGGACATAAAATACCCTTCTAGTAGATTCAACCACTTGTCTACAACATATGCATCTATCTGACCTTCAAATATAGGAATATCAAAGTTGATTTCTACCTTGAAGGGGGCGGAGCCTCTGCACAAGGAATATGTGTTTCCTGTTGGTAGCTGTCGAAGGATTTGCATGAAACTATCCATCATGTTGTTCCTCTATTTCATGAGGGATTCCTCAAGAAACATTTTTAAAGGATCTCCTTACCCATCATAATTATTTTCTCCTGCCATGAGAGGGAACTTGGGCATGCGAGAGATTTTTTCCTCAAGAGAAACAAGCTCGAGACCCAATTCTTTGTACCCTGACCTCGTTGGGGACATGCATTAAGACGAAAAAGAGAAGACCACTCTGATACCACTGATCCAAATTTTATGAGAAGAACAAAATGAAAATAGAATATTAAAATATTCTTAACAAAGAATAAGAGAGATACAGTAAAACTGGTTTTCTATTCAATAAAGAAATAAGATGAAACTGTAATATGCAGTGGAAAACAAGCTTGTTGGAATGGTAGGGGATTATCTCTAAGAAGAGATGTGATGGTTGCATTCATTCACAAGAAGATGATTACAATGAGGCTCTGAAAGAATTTTTACAATAAGCATGAATTCCAAAACCCTAGACATCAAAAAACCTAACCCTAGGAGATGAAGCATCAAAAGTCATTTGGGCCTCGTTGGGGTAAGCTAGTACATCAACTTCTCGAGGTCATAACTTCTGCATATAATATTCATTTTAGGCACACAATATCCCATTGGAAAGGTCTATCCAAGGAATACACATGTTTTCATTACAATCTGACTCAGTCTAGTGTTTGACTATGGTGAGCCCTAAAAACATTGTTTAGGGCCTTAAAATGACCTCAGAAGTCACGGACCTAAAAACTAGGAAAACATTGCCCAACTGGAAAACTGCCAAAATGAACTAGTTGGAATAGGTGGGAGGCCACCGAAATCCATCTAGATCAAATTTAATTTCCATTTTTATATTTTTTAACAAATCAAAGACCTATCTTTTCATAAAATTGTGATTGAGAAAATAACACTAAAAAGAAGAGATAAGATTGATACCTAAATTATTTCAATTTTTCGAATGATGCTAATTGAAAGTGAATAGCATGAGCCATAAAGCTTTCATAATCAAAATTATACCTCTTTTGTCATATATAATTGCATCCATAATAACTAGAATGACTTCATTAATTAAGGTATCATCAACATATCCGAGGATAGAAGCTATGAATGACACCATAAGCCTGAATGATCCAGGTGGATATTGGTGGCCACCCACCTATTCCAAGTGTCTCATCTTGACAATTTTTAGTTCAAAACGTTTTTTTGTAATGATGACATTTATTTTTAATTGTGGGTTCTGCACTTTTGGGGCTGTAATGAATCCCTACATAGCATCTGGGTGGATATTGGTGGTCGCCCACCTTTTCCATCTGGCTTATTTTGATTTTTTCATGTCTGTACATATTTCTATACTTCCAGGGGCATTTTGGGGCCCTAAACAATGTTTTTTTTGGCTTGCCACAATCAAACTGTAGTTTATTTCTCAAAAATAAATTTCCAATGAGCTATCACACGCCTAAAATGAGGGTCGTGTGCAAAATTTACGACCCTGCAAAGTTGAGGTACCAAATTACCCATCGGCGCCCACATAACTTTTTGCATTTCATCTCCTAGGGTTAGGTTTTTGGATTTCTAGGGTTTTTTCCTTCATGAGTAATGTTAAAAAGGCCTTTGGAGTCCCATTGTAATAATTCTTCTCAGAAAATTTCATGTAGAAACCACATCTCTTCTTAGAGATAGCTACCACCATTCGAGCAAGTTGTTTTCAATTATGCAGTTTTACAGTTTCAACCTATTTTCTTTATTCAATAGAAGTTATTGTTCACTGCATATCTGTTGTTGTTCTTTGTATCTCTGTCTTATTGTATTCAATTTTTTATTCATTTTGTTCTTCTCATAAATACAGATCATTGTTTGGCTGGTCACTTTTTGTACCTATTCTCATTTCATATGCTATAAGAGACCCATGTAATTCATCCATTGTCATTTTGGTCAAGTCCCTAGTTTCTTCAATGGCGAAGACCTTAGCATCATACTTCAAGTGAAGTAATCTCAACACCTTTTGTAAAACCAAGGATTCATTGAGATCTTCACCTAATCCTCTGATAGCATTAATAACTTCATCAACTCTAGGAAAATATGTTTCAATATCTTCCTTTTAATCCATATTCAAATTTTCAAATTCCGCTCTATCTCCTTGAAGCTTGACCTGCTTAACTTTTGGATCACCTTCATATATACTCTTGAGTTTGTCCCATACCTCTT
>JASDQU010504561.1:38625-63136 GCA_032191745.1 Picea mariana | reverse complement strand
AGCGCTTCTTTGTGAGAAGGTTTGTTTGCATGCTTGACTCCTAGATTAATTAGCGTGTGTTATTTTTTTCTCCTTAGTTGGCCTTAGGATTGAGTTTGTGTATAATAAAGTAGAAACATTACATTGTCCCTCGAAGGGATTGATACAAAAGGATTGAGAATCCTTTTATAGTTGTTTTCTTTAAGTATCAAAAGCATTAAAAAAAATATTTCATTGTTTTAGACTTTCAAACAAAATCCAACTTCTATCATTAATCTATTTTCCTTCTTCAAGGATTTCATACAATAAAAATAAGCATGGAAAGAAACATCAATGCTTATCATAAAAAGTCATAGTTCTAAGACTTTAGAATAAGTGAAAACATCAAACCAGGGTTCATGAATATAAGTAGAGGAGTGTCTTGAAGAAGATTTAAGGATTTCCCATGTTCCTTTTTCTAGTGCCACTCCTTCTTCAAATAATTTGTCAGCTTCCTCGTTTATGTCCCTATTAACGTGAGAAAAAGAGATATGAGTGAAGGATTCTTGAAAATTCTAAATGTCAATGAACAAAGGTTGTAGAATGAAGTTACTAAAGGTGAATTATCCTTTCATCAATTGAATGACTAGTAGTGAATCTCCAAAAATATGAATTTGAAGAACTCCTCTTTCCATCTTTGAATGATATACAATGGCTTAGGTAAAGGTGGATAACTCCCCAACCCCACCTTTAGAAGGATTTCCTTGTGATGCACCATCGCCCAAGTAATTTAGCTTCAATTTTAGATTCATAGAGACAACACCTACCAGGGCCTTCAAAACTTATTTTCTGTAGGATGTGCCATGTTGGAGATTTATTATTTAAGAAAAGCCACAATTTTTTTTATTTATCTAGCTAGGAATTTCGATTTCTAGATTAATTTCTATGACCAAAAAAGTGGGATCTCACCTCCCACTGCTTCAAGTGTCTTACAACCTAGCCTTGGTTCATATCCCCTAAAAGGATTAAAATACCATACCAGTTGATCCTCCTCATCACCAAGTATTATAAAGAATATTTGTAAGGATTCTTTTGAATTCCTTCAATATTTCTACACGATCCTCCCTAAGACCTAACTCTCTCCAAGAGAGATATTATTGCTAACTACATGTTTCAATGGGTTCTTTTGCAATTTTCCTCAGACTGTTGAAGCCTCTATGCTTTATTTATTGAATGAGGGGAATAAGTAAATTGAAGGATTCTATGATTCCTACCCACAATTCCGACTCGAGTTGGACATTATCTCCCTTTCCAACATGCCATACTAGGAAATTTCTAATCCGGGGGAATGATGTGATAATTGGTTTTCAAATAACCGAGGCATTTTGGTATTTTTTAACAGGATTTATTACCTAGTCCTCCACTAAGTATGGAGCTATGTATTTATCCTTTATGACTTGCACGCATAATTTGGTACCTTGGAGGAGAATCCAAACATTTTTATCAACTAAATACTTTAAAAAAAAGAAGATATTCTTGAGACCCCATCCCTCTTGTGATTTGGGAATTGCTACTTCTTTCCAAGAGACCAACAATGATTAGTCAAGGTATTTGAATGGCCTCTAGAACTACTTTGACAAGGATTGGTCTGCCTCCATGTGAGAGCCATTGGTTGCACCATAAATTAATATTTTTTTACACTTTTGATATCAACCACTACCAACCACCTTTTAGACACAAATTGGCCTTCATATCAAAAGATAAGTATTTCAAATGAACATTGAAATCCACATTGAGAAAGGGAAAATGCTAGGAGATGTAACATTTTTCACGTCCAAGAAGCCCCAATAGGAAATTGTCAATTTGGATGAATTGATATTCATGAGAGTCACTTCACATAAGAGTCGATCATATCTTTTATATTATTAAAAATTCTCCCATTGTTGTCATAGAATATAAGTATTTAATCTACAAAAGGTAAATACGATAAATTACAGGTGTTTCCTACATAAATGCCTTTGAAATTTCTACTTGTTGAGGATACCTTTATGGATTTGTTGAGCCCTTTTTCTTCCATAGGAAAAAGAAGTGGGGATAGTTGGCATCCCTACATAATTCCTCTTTCTAGTTTGAATAAATGGGATGTAGCTCCATTTATTAGGATTTCAAAAGAGACTTAATTGATACAACTCATAATTCACATGACAAATTGATGATGAAAACCCAAATGGATAAGAATTAGTCTCAAGAAGGGCCAAATCACCTTTTTGAAAGATTTGGAAAGACAATCATTTCTCCTAAGTTCCTTGTATTTATTGAATGGATTCCTTCTTGAGAAACCTCCACTACCTCATAAATTTTTCACCCTTCCAAGAATCAAAACTACTCAAGGGAGATTTGACGAGAAACGATCTCTTTTATGTTTCTTGAGATAATATTTAAATTTTTTTTGTAATGTATTTGTATTGGCAAATTGTACAAAATTTTTCAAAAGAAGAGGGATTGTCAGATTTTGGAATCAATGTGATGAAGGTTGTGTTGAAAGCTTCCAAGGTTTATCGTATGGTTCTCTATCACTCCGATACTCTCATTAGAATTTTATAATAAAACCATAACAGATTAGAAATAATTCCATAAGGAGGTCATCTGGTCTAGGGCTTTTGTATTTTTGGAACTTTAAAGGGTTCGTACGAGTTCTTCTTTTCTAAATTTTCCACTTCGAAAATTATTTAGTTGTGATTAGGATCCCACCTATGGAGACTGTTGGACTTGAACCATTTGTTAGATTTAGATTATACTTCTTTTACTTATGGTTATTTATGAGTTATTCTGATTCTATTTTACTATCACAGATTGACCCTGGTTTAGATTTGATAAGCTTCCCAAAAAAATCCCTTTAAAACTATTGACCCCTCTAGTAAAATAGAAGGAAACACAACACACAAAGTGTACTGCGTAGTATCACTCGATATATCTCTATGGGTGGATGCAATACTCAGGTGTTTGCAACCAGGGAATGAGTGGAGATCTGCGGTTGTACTGTGTAATATTTATTCATTCAGTCTAACGTCTAGTTATAACAATCATTCTTATTCATGCATGTGGAATACCATATATAACTAGTTCATTCATTCATCTAACATTCAGTAATTAATCATAGATAAAGATGCATACATTCATTCACATAACACAGGTATTACCGTGGTGCACCCCCTCATGGGATACGTCCACAAAGATCTGGCTCTCAAGCTTCTTATTATGGCTCAGTAATATTTCACATTGCGTGTGGTTACAATATTAAATCTCCTTCTTCTCACAGGCTCCTCGATCCATGTGAGGCTGACTAGATCTCACCAGGCTCCTCATCCTGTGATCTAACCCTCGGGATTGAGTCGCTCACTACTTCCCTAGCTCACCAGCTTAATGAATTGTCGAGTTTTTACAATTCTCTCTTCTTCTTTTTCGATCGTCCTCTCGGTGTTTGTCTATGTCTCTCCCTCTCTGTCTCCTAAGTACTAATTATTTATACCCTTGGCTCACCAATCATTACAATACATTACAAAAAACCTAACCCTAGTGTCGTTAGGTATTACTTGCATGCACGCCTCACCTTCTTCTCTTACACATGCTACTTTTCCTTCCAGTTGTCCTTTCCTCCTTGCATGCTTCTCCTCCAAAAATAACCTTTCTTCCTGACTAGGCTTGCATCCAACAAGCCCCCAACACTGACATGTGGCTCATCCTGAGCCACCTAAAATTTGTGCACTTCTTCAATCTCTCCTGCGAGAGCCTGGAAATTCTTTGCGAGTTCCTTTGCTTGCATTTAAGCCTGCATGATATTTTCTCTGAGTGCATCTAATGTTTGCGCTACAATATCATCACTAACCATATCTACGCATTCTGCCTAAGTTTGTGCCATGTTCTTCTTGGTTTCTTCCACCTGCACAATGACCTTTGTTTCCCACTCTTGGAGAGGTTCCATTTGAGCTTGTCCCTCCTTCTTCTGTGTTTGGGTGACTATGAGTTCTTCTTGCAGCTTCTTCATATCCTTGGCTCCTTTGACGTGCTCAGTGATTGACATCTTCTTCTGCCTCTGCTTGAGGTCCTGGATAGTTTTGCTTATCTTCTCCTCATCCTGGTCCCATTGCTAGACCTGTTGATCCTCCTCCAACTTCGTCCATAGATGTACTGCTTTATCAAACAGATCGAAAGTTGCGTGGACTTATCACTCCATATCCTCTATCTGTCCTGCTGCTTCCTACTTCCTCTTCTCCTTCACATTCGGGGGAGTGTTAGGGATTAGTTGTTCTTGGAGGTTCTCAATCTCCTGCTTGTATTAATCGATTGTTTTCACAATCCGATCAATCTTCTGCATCATCATGAGCTCTGATTTCTGCGCGCTCTCTAAAATTTTCTCATAGGCTACAACCAATCCCTGCTCAAGCCTATCCACATGGTATTTCTCATCTTTGGTCTTGATCTTGACCTAATCAAGCACCAATTCAAACTCTTCTCGATTTTCCTTCGTCTGCTGCAATTCTGCTATGTCTGTGCGTGTGCGCGACTGTACCTCCTACGCGATGCTAACTTGCAGTTTATACAATGCCTTGGTTGTTATCTTTTGTCATTACCAACTGGATTTTGGAAAAATATTTCAATGGTGTATAACACACAATTTCATCCATGCACAACATGCTGGGTATAACATGAAACATTGAACTCAGCTGTGCTATCATCTGGATCCTATCCTTCTCACTCGATCTAACCTCGTCTCATGTCTGTGATGCTGCTGGGACTGATTCTATTCCTCTGCCGACCCTATATGTTTCTTTGATTTGCTCAAGGAGTTACCTCATGTCTTCCAGCTCATCCTGCATCCTGTCCCTTTGGCACTAAGCTTCGACAAAATCCTCTATTTTTTGATCCTGGACCATCTGGGCCATGAGGTCCACGTCGTCCTTCATGATCGTATATTCTGGTGGCATCTTGTGTGCCTTAAAATTATCGTGCACACCAACTGTTTGTATAATTGGCCTCTTGGTTTGGCCTTGCTCCTGTTGAGTAGCACTTGATGTGGTTCCTTGTGCTGTCTCAGTCTCTTTTTCCCATTCCTGTGACGTCTGGGTGTCGTTCTTATTTCCCACCTGGGTTCCTTTCTTGGACACACCCCCTTTTTTATATTGCTTTGGGTTGTGACATGTCCTTGGCTTCTTGGGTGCCATTTTGTCTCTTGCAGGTGTCTGTTCTTGCCCATCCTCCACATCCTTATCCATGGACATCTCTCGATTCAAGTATGGAATCCTCTAGTCCTCGTGCCAATCCCTGATGGCCATTTCTACATTCTCTTCCTTGACACAGTATAGCAATTGTAGCCATTGGTTCTCGGGATCCTTCTGTGCTTGGATCCACATTGTATGCCTGGTTTCTTTGAAGTAGTCTATGCTCTGATACTGTGAGACCACTTCCGGTGTAATCTGCAAGTGTTGGTGATGCTTTCCTGCAGGTTGTTGTAATATCCCACGAATATGCCTGCATTCACACTTTTGTTCTTGGGGTTTGAAGTGCTCCCCAATGATAAGTATTGCATTGTGTGACAAGGATTGGATCTTGTGACAAAGTATGAATACTTATGCTCCCTCCATACTACCAAGGAGGTCAAAATGAGTAGCCACGAATAGTGAAATTTTGTCCCTAGGTCCTACGCGTCCTTGCAGTCTTCCAAGAACAAATTCAACAAGTACAAGGCCCAACTGAGTGTGGTTCCCTCCTCACACCATGATGCATCTACGACGACCCCGGCAAGGACTTCCTCCTTGCGACATTTCCTGAGTAACTTGCACGCCATGATTTTTGTGGCCATCCTTGTTGCTGCGTCACTAATACACTTGATTATGATTCCATGCGACCCTCTTTCTGTACCATGCTTCTTCTTCATTTACTCAGCCAGTGCCTTCTCCTTTGTCTTGTCATCAAGGTACTGTGCGGGTGTCTTCCCTTGTGGTGGCAACCCTGTGATGTATGTAATGAGCTCCACGTCTATCGATACGAGTTGTTCCAACCACAGGTATCCTCTTTGGGTAACTGCCATCAGCTGCTTGACATAGTTGCTTATGTCCCAACCCCTCCCAAAGTGAGGGATGTCCATTAGGCCTAGAATCCCAGTTTTGGTCAGTCTATCTACCCATTGTTTTGGTTGGTTAATCAGTTCACCGAAGGGTCCTAAACCCACATTATCCAGATAAACTTTCTTGGAAAACTTCAGAAACTTGTCTGTGTCCATCGCATCGTGGTTTGAGTATCATAGTTTCTCCACGTGGCCTAACAGGTTACCTACGACACACACCCCTTCCAGAATGTGTGGCAAGACTATGGCTGTGGTGGACTTCCTACATGGTGATCTCGCTACTGGCTGCTTGTCCTTCCGTTGTGGTGGATGATTCAAGGTTCCAACCTCCATTGTTCTCTCTTCTGCATACTCCTCTGCCCGACCGATGACATATTCCACTATTCCCTCCTATGGCTGCTCTGGCGTGGTAGTGTGTGATCTTTCTGGTGCGATCATTTTTGTCTGGTGTGGGACCATCCCATTAACTCTCGAGGCTTCTTCAGGGTTGTCAGAGCATGAATGATTTCCTGCATCCTGGGTCTGTTGGCTCTATCCTACTTCTGGCATATCAATGTCCATGCCCACTGGTGTTGTTTGCTGGGTTTCCTCCACCACTAGTGTGGGGCTTCCTCATGTCATATCGAGTGATGATATTTCATCCAAGTTGACAAATGTCGAAGGCCGAGGTGGTTGTTGTTCGCTTTCCTATGGCTATTGATGTGCTCTGATGTTGCTTCGAGGTCATCTGCAGGTTTGGTTCGATGCTCCTAGATTGGGTGGTGCCATGGTGGTAAAGGTATTCTCCTCCGATCTTAGTTGGTATTCTCGACTCTGTATACTCTGTCGCTCTGTGATTTTCTTAATTTCACAATAACCCTTATGATCCCTACGTGCTTAATTTATATATGAATAGTGTGAATATTCTCGATGACATTACCTGATTTGCATTTTAAATGAACTGGCACTTCCTGTGTACTAATCATTGAATTCCCTTAACATCTCCATTTGGCGTGATTAATGTGGCGTCGCGTCAAACATTCTTGTCATTCAATTTTGTTAGCCACTGTCAATTGGAATCTATCAATCATACCCGCCATTTCTGTTGTTTTTACCTTTTAGTGACCATTGGTCCTTTATCCATCACCCTAGCGTTTCTGAGTGTGCGTGCTCATTCTCTTTTTGGTGCACTATGCCTTTGTTGCTATCTTTTGATGTCCGACGCGATAAATCTTGTGTTTTTTTTTTTCAAGTGCTANAAGAGGTCAAATGTCCGTATATAGCTTCAGTCAACCCCCATTGATCATCCCTCTGAGTTATGTTCCTCCTAAATCCTTCAACTATACAACTCCCCTGTTTGTGATAGTATTTACTTCGTATGGTCCTAACCAATGCATTCTAAGTTTTCCTGGGTGTTGAAGAGATTTACTGTCATGCACCAAGACTAAGTCTCCCGTGAAAATTTTCCTCTTGATATGTCTATCATGCCAAGATTTTTCCCTTTCTTTCTATACTTCTTGGTGAAACCCTGCTAGAATCCTATCTTCCTCCATGGTCATCAGTTGATTTATCCTTTCCTTTACTGTGCCTTGCTCTGTCATGTTTGTAATTACTGCTATGCGTAGACTAGGTACAAAAAACTCTAATGGCACCACTGCTTCTTGTCCATACGCCAATCTGAATGGTGTCTGCCCTGTCAATTTTTTGCATGTGGTCCTGTACACCCATAGTACTATCGGTTTCTTCAAGTCCCAATGGTCCCTATTAATTTTGCAGATCTTTGTTAGTGTATTCTTGAGGATTTTGTTAAAGGCTTCCACTGTTCCATTTTCTTGAGGATGATATGGTGTACTCTTTTAATGATAAACTTCAAACTCCTCTGTCATGGACTTAATAGTGTTGTTAATGAAGTGATTTCCTTGGTCACTCACAAGAATCCTTGGGCATCTAAATCTAGTGATCACTTTCTCAAACAAGAAGTGTGTTGATGTCTCTACGCTGTAATCTTTTACTGGTGCTGCTTCTACCCATCTTGTAAAGTATTCTATCGTAGTGATAATGTACCTCACTCCTGACCTTTTTGTTGGTGATTTAATTGGTCCTACAAAATCTATTTCCCATTTGTTGAATACTTGCAAGGTTACTTGTGGTCTCAAGGGCATCTCATCCCTTCGATTCGGTTTACCAACCCTCTAACATACATCACATTTCTGGCAGTAGTCATTTGAGTCTTTGTGAATGGTCAGCCACCATAGTCCTACGCGAAATACCTTCTACGCGGTAGCTTTTCCTGCATAATGTCCTCCTGTTATTCCTTCATGGACTTCTACTAAAATCCTATGTCTTTCATGTTCTAGCACACATCTCCTCAAGATGCTATCTGCACCCATTTTGTATAAGTGTCCTGCAATCAATTGATAGTCTGCAAGCCTAGCTACTATATTTTTCTTCTTCACAGTGTTGAATTCTTGTGGCACAATCCCTGCACTCAAGTATTGGATGATGTCTGTGAAGTATTCATAGACTACTTGGACTATAAGTAACTTTGCGTTGGGGAAGTTTTCCTCTAGATTCGTAGGTTCCTCCCCATTAGTGATCCTCGACAGGTGATCAGGTCCTGCATTCAACTTCCCTGGTTTGACTATCACTTCAAATTCAAATTCCTAGAACAACAATAACCATCGACAAATTCTCCCCCCCAAAACTGGTTTGTTGATGAGGTATTTGAGAGCTGAATGGTCTGTGAACATATTGAAATGTTTTCCCAGTAAGTAATGTCTAAACTTCTGAAGTGTGTAGACCATAGCTAAGCCTTCCCACTCTGTGGTATTGTAGTTTTGTTCTGATTCTGACAGTTTTCTGCTAGAAAATGCTATTGGATGGTCCAATTATCCTGCTCTTGGTTGCGCTAGAATAGCTCCAATTGCTACAGTCGATGCATCTACATGCAAATGGAATGTATTTTCCCAATTCAGGAATACTAGTATTGGTGCGATTACCATATTTTCTTTCAGGGTGTCTAGTCCACATTAACAGTCCCCATTCCACTAAAACTTGGTGTCTTTTATTAACAATTTCTCCGTCGACGCAATGATCTGCGCATACCCTTTTATAAATTTCATGTAGTATCATGTGTGTCCCAATGTCACTCTCAATTGGCGGACTAATTTTGTGGTGGTATATTAACAGTTACTGCAATCTTAGCATGATCTACTAGAAAGCCTTGTTCGCATACTATATGGCCCAATAATATCCCAAAAGGTGTTCCAAAGATGCACTTCTTGATATTTAATGATATCTGACACTGCTTGCATATTTATAACATCAATCGCAAGACCTCTACATGGTCTTTCAACATACTATAAACTGTCCAATCATCCAGATATACCTCTAGAAATTGGTGGATGAATTATTTGAATGCATCTATGACTACTCTAGAAAATATTGTTGGTGCATTCTTCAGTCCAAACGTCATGACTGTATACTGGTAGGATCCCCATTCCTTCGAAAAATTGGTCTTCTATCTATCTTTCGATGCTATCTTGATATGATGGTATCCTAAGAATCCATCGGTGAATGAATAAGCTTCCTATCCTCCTACATTCTCTAACACCTCATCTCTGAAAGGAGTAGGGAACGGGTCATTTAGGCACACATCATTCAAATTCCTCAAGTCGACACATATCCTTATTCCCCCTTGTTTCTTATCCTAAACTACCATCGATATTACCCATTCATATTCCTCTACAAGTTCTATGATTCTAGCCTCCAACATCCTATCGATTTCAACTTTGAATTTTTGCTTATATATCAGGTTTAGTCTGTATGGTCATTGTCTAATTGGTATTGCCTCAACTCTGAGTGATATCTTCATTTCTCGTAGCTCTCCTACTATGCATTTCATTTCTGTGATGGTTTTTGGGAACAAGTCATTGTACTCGTGCAACAACTCTGTTATGCTTTCCATTGTTTGCTCATCTTAGTAGTCTCTAATGCTGGCCATTTTGGGATTCTCAACTTTCCCGATGTTGACTTTCTTTACCTTGATTGACACAACAATTACTTCTGATTCCAAAGGTGGGACTTCCACTTCTCTGTCACCTTCAACTTCCTCAATCCGAATATTGCGTGGGTCATCTTCCTCTGGTGCTTTTTCCTGCACATGGTAGCATGACAATCGTTCTTTTACTGTCTATCTATTTTTTTGTTATTCTTTCATCATGAGTTCAAATTTCGGTTCTTTAATGAATATCATCCCTCTAATTTGTTAAAGCGCTTCATCTATGTTGGGGTTATCAAGCTCAAATGAGAAAGTGACTGTAAATTTCTGCTATAATACTGTCCAGTTTGTAGTTCCTCTACGCAGTTCCTAGTCTGTATACCAGTTTGTTGGGAGGCCTTCTAATGTGTGAACGAAATGATGAGGCCATTCCTCCGATGGTGTCATTATCCATAGGGTTCTTTACTTCTCCAAGTGTTCTGCTGGTGCACCCTATCCATCATATTTTTGAAGCTGGTTGCTTCCCTGTTTTGCACCAAACCTAATTGCTTACATTGGTACTAGTCCTTGACTAGTTCTTTGTGTGCACCCCACCATGTTGCAGGTGTTGACTTGAGTTCTATATCCAGAGCTAAGAGCCTCTAATTTTCTAACACTTCATCTTTGTATCGTGTTAAGAATGCTTCTAAGTCATTGTCCCCATGGAAGCTGGGAGGTTCCCTTATCTCCGTACCTACCCATCTTACTGTGTGGTCTATTCTTGCGCATCCTGTTGTGGAGACTTCGTGTAACCTCTGCTGCCAATTTTCTAAGCTCGTATCTGAGTCTAACACACATGAGGTGATTCTTCTCCAACTGAGTACCCTGTTTGCAGTTGGGTTCACATAATATTCTTCTCGCACGGTTGTTCTGTACAACCGGTTAACTTCCTCCTATTCCAAGCAAGTAGGTTCTACAAACCTTTCCTCTTTTGATGGGTCCAATGGCACAATGACTTTGTAGTCTCCTGAATCAAATGTCATATTCCTTGTATTTAAGTTGATTATGGACTGATTGTCAAACTCCCATTCCAAGCCAAACAATTACGGGTAAGGCGTTGTGCCATCCACTATATCTATTACTTCGAAGTCGGCTTTAGTGTGCACTCCATCCAGATCTACTATCACTCCTTTTAGTTTTCCAATTGGTAGAAATTTGGGTTTATTTGCTAGTTTCAGTTGAACAAGTGAATATGCTATTGTGGTTTCTCCCATACATTGCCATGTCTTATTAGGTAGTACATTTACTTCGGATTTTTTCTCATCCAATGTCAATTATTTGGCCTTTGGGTGTGAACTTCCCTATTCAAACAATTTATCTCGTGAATTGTTCGAACAATTTTACTAAACCCTCTTCATCTCACCCCACCTCTCCTTAGATTTTGTCGACAATATTCAATGCCCAGAACAACAAAATCAACATAACCCATGACCAAACATGAGAGAGTTGTTAAGTGTGACTGGTTAAACGAATACTACGAACAACAAAGAGTTTTTTCTCATTCTGTTCCAGATAGTTATCCAAAATTTGAGACTTGATTGTTGGAGATAACATGGAATTCTCTCATACATGATATTCCTTTAAATTAACTATAAATTTGCAGTGTAAATAATGCCCACAATCATGCATTTTGAAGGGTATGATTTACCTTCTTTCCATATAAGTCCAAAATTTTTTAGAAATATGATTTACCCAATATTTGCAAATTTAGAAATATATACTGATTTTTTCTAAACAAATAGGTGACGCTTCCTGTTTACTTTCTCGTCATATTGACTATTTGTTTTTTGCGCTAATTATGATTGCATTTCAAATTCAAAGATGTCGTCATGTAAGAAGAGAAGAAAAATGGAGGAAGAACCTGATTTCCCAAGAGCACTGTATGATGATAAGACATGGCTCCTAAAGAAAGGAGAAGATCAACTCAAGTGGGGTGAGGTCTTCCAGATGTTTAAAAAACAAAATTTTCCCATGGATGTCAAATACCAAGATGATTTCCGAATCTTCAAGTATATTCGAAGGTCAGAAGTACATAGGGTGGAATCTCATCCTGCAATGTTCCTTTGCAAAGATGAAATTGCGTGGATTATTGATCATGTGGACCTACAAAACAGATACATACTCAATGCTAGAGGGGATCCCATAGCGTCATTCAAATTAGTCGATCTAGCCAAATATTATCATTTGGAAAATGCAGCCCGAAATTTGGACAAGGAACTACTCGGAAAGTTCCCACACAAAGCCAAGGACCTGTTCAAAATATGGTACAAACCAAATATAATTTTTAAGCACATGCGATCCAGGGAGTATCCAACTACTTCACTAAGAATGCCCTACCAATACATAGTGGCAATGCTTTTCATATTGTATTCTAGGAAGATAGATGCTTCCAAATTCACCTTGTCACTAATGCCTCTTATCTATTACTGCACAGATTAAGGGATGAAATTCAACTGGGATGATAGCTTATCGGCAAGCCTAGCAGAGACTATCACAACTATTAAGGAGACTAAGCCCGAAACATTTCCGAAATTTCACATGTCATTGTATCTATTGGATATCATGTGCGTGGAACATCAATACCGTAAGATGGGTTAGACATGGCAACCGACAGACCCATCCATACACATTTACTGCAAGGTGCTCTGGGAGCATAAGTACACAAAAAAATACCACAAGATACGCAACCACTTCTTTGCACCTTTGTATGAATTCATTTTCTGTGCATTGACACCATGAATGACATATAAGGCATTATCAATAATAAAAAAATATTGGAGACTGGTATCTAATGGAACATGGGACTTACTTCAAAATATACAGAGCTACCAAATCTCCCTATCTACTCCCAATATTTGTCCCCGATAAATTGGTGCTACAAGAGGTTGCCTACCAAATGGTTATCCATGGAGTCGGGGTGGAATTCTATCACAACAAGAAATCTATCTAGCCCATGATCCCATTATGGATCGAATCATACTCTTTCAGGAGTATCAAGCAAGCTCAAGCTGAAGTGGATGCATTTCTATTGTATGGCTTCAAAGAAGAAATATTTAGAAGGCATGACCCCAAGAAGGTGGTTAAGGAGTATTGCATCCAGAACAAGTATACTTGGGAGTACACTTCAACTATTTGGGAGGGAGAAGAAATCCACTGTGGGTCGCGGACTTATGATGAGGTCATTTCCATAAGACAAGGAAAACCATCCTTCTTCAAGCTTCTCTTGCCCTATTGTTCTTAACCCTTAGGTGTATGGGCATGTCTATATACGATCATGAACCTGATGAAGTTTTATAAATGTATATATATTGTTTAGCTTACTCCATTTTGTAATGTATATACAACTTGAAGGTGCACTGACAACAACAAATGCATATTCAACATTGTTCGATCCTGTCTGTGCATTTTGTAACTCTCCTATAGGGGCATGTGCACTGATAAAATATGCAATAATTGATTATCTCGAAAAAAAAAAACTCCAGCATTTCAAATATAATATAAATCTTGTTTTTTGGTTTTTTAAAATAAATTGACAGGGTATTCAATTTCATTAAGGAGCATTTTTTTATATATAAAATTGGCAGGATTTACAATGTATTAAAAAACCATCAACATTCAAAATAAATAAATATATTTTTCTTATTTCGTATTTTGGAAACGTAAATGCATATATAACTATTCACTTCCTAGGTGAAAATGTCCATTTTACATTTTTTTTTTGGTGTTGAAGATTTCTCGAGTAATCTCTCTTTATTTATTGTGGAACATGTTTATCACTCTCTCTCTTTTGTTATTTTTTTTGATTCATTTAATTCTGTGTGGTTACTAAATAGATTATAGTAGATGCAAAGGAAAAATCTTAAGTGGTAGTTAAACTTGACTCAATGTTCAATGTACATATCTTGCTTTTCCAGCAGCAAGTTATATCGATCAAAACCCTTTTCAAGAGCAAGCTATACAATAAAAAAAAACAAGGTTGACATAAAAAAGTTAAGGTATGCGATTTTGAGATTGTGTTTCCTTTTTATTCACAGTTCTCTAATATCATAAACAAAAGTTCGGGGTAATTTGAATACCATATATTAAGAAATTTCAGAAATAGTCGATGTTGAAATCTATCAAGCTAAAGAGCAACACATTCCACATAGGAACATTGACCATGTACTGCATATCAATGGTGTCTTTAGATTGGATGCATTTTCATATATTCCATGAGATTGTTTATTTAATTCATTCCATGTGTTATTGCACTTTCTTTACTCCTCCATTGAATTGTGAAATGGATTAATAGATAAATTCTTGGCTTGTTTACAAAATGGCGACCTAGAGGCATTGGATTTGTATCAGTATGAACGAGCAACTGATTTTCTATACCAATTGCATGGACTCCACAATGTACACACATATATTTACAGAATGAGACTATCTACCTCTCTAAATGTAAATGGAAATGAGAGAGGACTATGGGGAGATACATTCTGCATATGATGGCTAGTGAAATGGTTGAAAATATCAATTGTAGTTTGGTCACTAACAAGGAAAACAAGGTATCTGCATTTCAACAAAGATGCAAATATAGACCCATAAATTGCATTTTGTTCCACGATGTAAATCCTATTAGTGGTCATTACGAACCATTGATTTACCAAAAACTATCCACATGCAACTTTTAAAAAACTAATAATTACCTGTCACTAATGTGCAAGGACCTCGAATACCATTGTAAGTGTATTATGCATAAGATGCATACTCATGGATTAAGAAGAGCAATAACCAACACATCTAGTTGTGGGGATAGTCTGTTTGGAGCAATTTTCTATTTTATAGAAACAAACTCCAATGTAAAATCCTCGAGACTTTATATTGTGCAATCATTCTGCAATGCAATTACAAGTGGTGACCCCAATGCATTTAATTGATTACGTCAAAACTTGTTATAGAATTGGATACGCATTACGAAAATGATCAATGATTTCCAAGGGTATATTGTCAAAATGTAAATGCCATATGAGAAGGGGAAGATAGAGGGTGGGCCATTCTGTTTACAATGGATATGAATCATTTTCAATGTAAATATCCAAGTATGGTGCTCCATTTGCAATAACATTGTAACTCTCTACTATGCTTGCTCGAGCTGTGATCGAACAATGGATTTGTTGTCGTTTGAAACATATACATTTCACATTCACTATGAACCATTACTAAGAGAAAATGACAATATCATATGTAATGCACATTGTAGTCAAGTTGCAATGGGTATAAACAACAGACATGGGATTGACCATTGTCTGGTTACAAATGTGCCAACTACAACAAGTATCAACAATAATGCATTGCTTCTTGAACACGCCTTGGAAAGACATCATCATATAAATCCTGTAAATGAGAAGGCTAAAATGTCGTTGCCAAATACTGCTTCCACCTCCGATATGGCTTGCCATCAAACAAACACACATGCTACTAAGAATCATACACTTTCTTGTCACAATGTTAAAAAAATGATTGGTGAAAACAACAAGTGTGATGACAGATTCCCCATCAGACATGGACTAAACATACATGTAGATGAAAACCATACATATCCCATCGACCCAACAATGCCTCTTACTAAAATAACACGATTAACATATCCTATGATGGAACAAACACCTTCCTGTACATAAATTGAACAGAAAGGAGCAATAAAGAATACATCTATTGCGCACGTCCATGTAAAAAAGCATGTTGCACAAGAAATATATATGAAGTAGCTTTAGGACACGCTTAAGAACACATGTTCAATTTGTGAACAATCAAATTTTTCACACAACATTAGATGCTTCACCGAAGACTTGCAAGAAAAATATATGAACTTAACAACAACTGAAAAAACACTCTCTGGTAAGAAGATATGTCTCCCTTGCAAGAGAGCCCTCCAAAATGGAAAATTTACATAATTTGCAACACCTGGAAAAATAAGATGTAACATGCCATTACCAATTGAAAATATACTTTCGAAACTTGAATAGAGACTTGTATCGCTCAAAATTGCATTTACAAAAATTAGGAAATGGGTTTACAAGGGATCCCAGATGGGATTGACATGATCAATTATCAATGTCCCTATCCACATGTATGTTGTGCAAAAATCCTTGCTACAATTCATGGATGAAACAATGACAATTTCAGTTGCATTAAAAAGACGATTCCAATACAAGAATACATACCCGACTGGAAAAGTATGTGTGAACATTGTCATGAGAGCACTAAAATAATTATGTTCCAGATCTCTATATAAGGTTGAAAACATCTTATATAAATAAGAAATGGATTGTTTTTTTAGAAAAATACAATCACAACTGCATAGACAATGACAATTTTGATTGTGGAAGTGATATGGATATTGAATCAGATAGTGAAAGACCAACTGAAACATTAGTAAATGGATTCATAGAGTCACGACACATTTACGATTTGTAAGACAAGATCATCGAAGTTGCACCTGCTAAAGGGAAACGCCCACTTTGCATTTTCAAGGAAAAATATGCAGAAAAAATGAACTTTCTGTTGAAACACACACTTACACTGAGAGGGGGGGTGAATCAGTGTCTTGAACTTTTGGATAATTTTCACATTTTTTTATTTATACTCCATATATTAATATCAATATTTATATTAATATCAACATTTATATAAATATTCTCCATTAATATTTAATCTCCATATATTAATATTAATATTCTCCATTAATATTAACATTTATATTAATATTCTCCATTAATATTAACATTTATATTAATATTCTCCATTAATATTAACATTTATATTAATATTCTCCATTAATATTTAATCCATTTATATTTAATCCAATTTATCATACTGTAGCTTTCATGTCTGCCTGTTCCATTAACTTTCATGTGTTATATTTTTATGAATTGTGTTAGAATTGTCTGATGTTACTTCCTTTTCGATCATTCAATTCTCGTTGTTCTTTTTCAAAACATCTTCGTCCAAATTTTGCAACTTCCATCAATATGAAGGATTGTAGTCGGTAGACTTGTCTTCGACTCGTCTTGCAGTCGATGGACTTGTCTTTGAATCGACTCATCAATATGCAGGCTTGCAGTCCGTTGACTTGTCTTTGAATCGGCTTTTCGGACAACTTGTCTTGCAGTCGGTCGACTTGTCTTTGAGCTACATTGAATCTACTTCCATCTAGATTTCCAGATAGTCGAGCTCTTTTTTGTTTGAATCAACTTGGCTTGTGACTCGATGGTATTGATGCTTCCTCACCAAACATCCACCATTGACATTCTCACCATCATAACTTGTTAAGGGGAATTCTTCTATTCATTCATTTTCATCAACCTTATCAACATTAACAAAGCATATATCTTCATTTCCTGCTTCAATTAAAATCTTATGAATTGTCTCTCTTTAACCTCTTCCTTAGGTTGAATATACTGAGTGTATTCTAAGTCACTTCTACATGTGACTCTTCCTCTGTCTCTTCTTTGGACTCTGCTTCAATTAAGATCTTCTGAATCACTTATGCCTCAAGGCGATCTTCCTCTTCCTCTGATTTTATTACATCATTCTGTAATTCTGCCTTAGATAAGATATTATGAATTATATTACTGAGTTACTTCCTTGGACACTACTTTAATTAAAATCTTCAGAATTGTCTCTCTTTGGTCTTTGCTTAAACTCCTGTTAGTTTGTCGGTTCCGACAAACCTCCCGCTAACTCATTGAACTTCAAATAACGTTCAATTGTGTTTCATAATACTTGTGTTTCCATATTTTCCAACGCATATTCTATTGAGATCTGCATGGCGATGACATTGCAAAGAGATTTAGTTATCTAAAAATAGTAAAATGGGAATTGCTACATGCTAGTGGTGATTTCTCATATCACGCAACAATTTTTTTTTTCAAAACATGTGAATAATAATTGACAAAGTACTCTCTTGCATGTGGATACAAATAAGAAAGGGACAATCAAGATGAAGAAAGATATTAACAAGAGACGTAAAGTACAAACCAAACTTGGAGAAAATATTCAAATATGATATTGGATACATAGACTTCAAAAACATTCACATTTCTCTTGATTACCTACAATAGATACAAAAAAACATATTTTCAATGATACGACAGTTGGGGCCTCCAATATTTTTCATCACATTAACAAGTGTGGAGCATCAATGGATTGCATTGGTCTCTACATTGAATAAGTTGTATAAGAACATGGGAAAGGGAAAGCACATTGAAAAATTGGAAGACAATGACATTCATTACTTCATAAGAAAGGATCCAATGACATGTAGTTGTTACTATATACATAAAATAAATGCTCTAAATAAATTGATATGTCATGACGAAACATTATTTGGAAAAGTATCAAACTACCACTTTGTAACATAGTTCCAAAATAGAGGAAGTGAAAATGAAGATGAGCTAGTATGGATAGAATATGCCTCAATATATGGAAGGGACAGTAACTCATAAATTAAAAATTTCTTGGACAAATACATAACCTGTGACACAAACCACTTGGATCCAACTCTTGCCAAATTGCATAAGAATTACCATACAAGAAGCTGTAAGAAATGAAATAATTCCCACTATAGATACAACTTCCCCATTCCACCAACTAAAATTACAATAGTTCTCGAATTGATAAGCTCATCGAACAAAACTCTTGATGAGAAGTCAAGTTTTCATCTCCAGAGAAAAAAAATTATGACAGTCAAATGACCTTCGAAGACTTCTTAGTGGAAATGGAGCTAGTAGAAGATCAATACATCCAACTAATACAATGTAAACTGAAACAACCGACAATCTTCCTGAAACAAAAGCCTTCACATATTTGGAACAACAATTCTACAAAGAACATGCCAAATTTATGGAATGAAAACACATATGCACAGTACATGCTCAACGCATATGTTGCAACATCGTATTGTAGTTCATACATGACTAAAGTTAACAAAATTATGACAAATGTGTTTTGAAGAATACACAAAGAACATGAAAGGAGTGAAATTGATGCTATTAAAATGATACACACACTTGGAAATACATTACTTAATCTTCAACAAATGTTTGCTCAACAAGAAACTCACATAACACTCTCTCTACCACTAAATTGCAGTTCAAGAGAGTGTATATCTATAAACACATCTCTAATAAATCAACACACATTTATTCTTAAGCCACCCTTTCTATTAAAATAAGAACATGATAATTCATAAGATGTGATGTGCCAATCTATTATTGATTACTACATTGAGCGGCCAGATACTATTAAGAATATCTTCCTTGTTGAATTTGTCTCCAAATACAAAACAAATGGTACACACACATCGAAGATGAAAAAACCAAATGTAATGTGGTTCGTCAAATACAACAAACACATTGACAATGGAAATTATTGTAGAAATAAACTATTGCTATATGTGCCATTCGAAAAAAAATGAACATACATTAAAACATGACCTGCCTACATGGAAGGATGCTTCAATTTTCTATGCGAACACAATACAAATCAATGAAGCTAAATTTACATACAACATCAATCCAACACAAGGTGACCTCGAAAATGAAATTGAGCAATTGGATAATAACTCTATGGATATTGATGGTACATTCACAAAACGAGCATCAATTAAATTCCATTGTGAATTGTATGACTTGCAATGCCCTCAAGAATCAAATATGAAAAAATCAATTAACCTAGGGTTTCAAGTCATAAACCACCCATTTTTCCTTGACAATGAAGAATATTATAGACTTAGGAGATTGTTAAATAAAGAGCAACAATCAATTGACAAGACATCACCCTAAATAAACAAATGGACATCCACATGCCATTGTACTTATTCTACACAGGTGGGGGAGGTACAAGCAAAAAATTTACAACAAAAATGTTATTCCAAATGCCCATACGAATATATGTTGCGCACAATACAATTGACCCTTTGAAACCAAAGGGATTGATACTGACATACACCGGTAAAGCTGCTTATAATGCAGTTGGAACAACAATCCACTCCGCATTGTTAATGCCCTTCAACAAGTCTCATTTATTTCCACTTAGCAAAGAAACGCTAAACACCTTGTCTAAGCTTTATCATGAACTACAACTTGTCTTCATTTATGAAGCTTATCTAATCGGAAGTCGATTCCTATTCAACATTGACAATAGACTAAGAAACATAAAACACATACATACAAAGTACTTTGGAAACATAGATACGGTATTTTGTGGTGATCTCTATCAAGAACAACCCATACAAGATTCCCTCACATTCGAACAACCTACCATGAACATGCAAACAATAACATATGACTTTTGGAAAGATAATGTGAAGTGCTATGAACTACATATTACAATGCACCAAACAAATGAGAAATTTATTGCAATTATGAATAGGATGCGCACAAATATCTTAAACAAGAAATGATTTGACATATATCAATATGAACTGCATGCGACCTTCCCTAAATGATCCAACATTCCCTTACCTATTCTACAAAAACAAATATTTCGCAATGCATAACAAACATATGCTATCATTGATGCCTGGAAACAACCTTCTAATCAGTGCAATTGATGAGGAGGAAGAAAACCATGGAAATGTACCATACTATCAACATAAAACAACTTTGCCTTCCCAACATGTCATTAAATTAAATATGCTTGTTGAAATATATGCATGTAACTATGATTCACAAGATGGTCTAGTCAATGGTGTAGATGGAATAGTCAAAGCCTACACTAAAACAGACTAATTCAATGTACTATGGATCAATTTATATGATACACACATTGGTCATCACCAAGCTAACAAGCTAGCTTACTTATATAGCATGGACATTTCCAAAGAGTTGATACCCATATTGCGCATAGAAAAACCAATATCAACAACAACAAAGACAGGCCATTTGAAGATCCAAAAATAATTCCCAATAAAACTTGCATGTACACGTACAATACACGGGTCACAAGGTTTAACACTTGACAATGTTGCATTTGACCCTTCTAGGATATAAATACATGGATTGGTATATACAACCTTATCTCGTGTAAGAAACATATAATCTGTGTATTTGCTAAATTCTCTCAAGATGGATAACTTCAAGGTGAAACAAAAAATCGATACCGAGATGCAATGCCTCCGAAGCATTTCCAAATGGAGCTTGGCATATGATTTTCATTCCATAAATTCAAGCTCATCTGTCTCAATTCTTACGCTAAACACACACAACTTTCATGCACATATGAATGACATACACAATGAATACAATATAATGCAATCTGATATTTTATGCTTGCAAGAAACATACATGACATTATCTATGCAAAATAAACAATTTCCAAGATTCAATTGTATATCAATTTGCAATAAACATGGGGTCATGAAATTGGTAAGAAAAACATCTCCCAATACTGGAACATATGCACTACGAAGACCAAGTTGTAGAGGTCTTTATAGCTAAAGTAGCAGTCTATGGATCCCATATTGCAATAGTCAACATTTATGTGGCACCGCATGAAACTCTATCCAATATATTCAGTACCATCACAAAAGCATTATGTCATTTTCACCAAAACAAAATCCTAGTCATTCTAGGAGACTTCAATATTGACATGTCATAGTGTAATGAGAAGACAAAAAAATTGGAAAACTACATGTGCAATTACAATGCCCATCTGCTCCTCGAAAAAACAAATCATGCACATAAAATGATCATTGATCATATTTGGTCAAATGCAAATAATGAAAGCTCCAAAATTTATACATTAAATACATATTGGACCGATCATGATACAATTTGTAACCTACTTGAAGTCTAAAATACACATAAATCCTAAAATAGACATAAATCATAATGCATTTTAGCATATGCATGTACATCATATTCACATATTTCCATATTCTTATTACGCATTAACAAACTTTTATTTCATTCATAGTGAGCCAAAGTATATTTCCATATCTTTGTTACATATTTACAAACCCCTTTCCTTTGTATTGAATAAAAAAAGCATGTCATAGATGACAAAAGGTTGGTATAGTATTGATGCTAGATGTTGCTAATAAAAAAACAATACATCAACAACTTTCAATGCATTTGCATATTACTAAAATCTATTTGCATAATTATTCACTTTTCTTGATTGCTTTGTTCAATGTAGAATACATCAAACCAACTATTCGTCCTTAAAAAGATAATAAGGATAATAACAAACATGGAAGGAAAAAAAAAGGTACATATTTCCAACCTTCTCTGTATTTTATTAATTTGCAGTTCAATTTTCATTTGTTACTCTTCTCTATTTCATATTGTTATATTCTCTATTGCATTTTATACATCACCTTTACATCAAACGAAATAGAAAAAGTGCCGGGAAAGAAGAAATTATAAGCGACATCGGAGAAGAAACCCACGAACAATGTTTGAAGAGAAGGTATGATCATAAAACTAACCCATCCAATATCTTCTTCCTAGTAAATTATATACATATGTAGATTCACAATGCATATGCAAACCAAATTATTAATTATATCTTTTGTGTATAGCAACTTGTTTTTATCTTATATGTCTTATGTATGTCAAACTACTTCTTCTATCATATATATCTCATACACGATGTTTGAATGTTCAATACAAGAGAATCTGGACAAGCCAAGGAAGCATTAGCAGTTAGGCATCACAAACACCACCACAACAACAATCACCTAGGTAAATATTCATAAATTATCTTCCTTTCAACATTCATAAACTGTCTTTCTTTTATACATGAAAAAACACAGAACGACATCTACTAATGCCATTCACAAATTATTATGTTTAGTACAAATGAAATACCATTACCTATAACTGATGCAACCAACATTGCAAACTTAAGAAAAACAACCAGCATTATGCAACAAGAACAAAATGAAAGGTATGTACATAAACATGTAAAATCTCAATTTATGAAAAAAAAATATAGAATATGTTCTTCATATCACTTATTTCCCACAATCTCCTTTTACTGGCCCAAGTTTACACCTCCAAATATTGTATCGATATAGGACTTGAATAGCTGCAGGATTGGGGAAGTGTTAATTGGAGATGTAATGGTTGTGTACAACACATATTTGGACAAAGCAAATAGATCACGTAAAATTCTTCGTGTTGATGTGATAGATGAACATGGTATGATGACAGCTACATTAATTGTCCCTACACACCTCATACAAAGGCATGAACAAAAGATTTTACTTGGGAGTGGAATATCTATTACAAATTTCGAAATTCTACTAAAAACCAACTATGACCGTGGTGATTGTGTTAGGATATTTAGACACTTAGGAGTTAGTTAAGATCTACTTGGTATAACATGTGTTGTCGAACAAATTGCGATCAGATTATATCTCTAGATGAATCCAGTCTCATAGAAACATTGTCTCCAATTTGTAAAGAATACACTTTCATACCAGAAACAACAATTAGACGATTTGCAGACAATATAGACATGTACCCAATTGGAACCATTGGAGTTGTCGTCACCCTCACTAGAAAAGTCGGATTGCAGTACATGTTGCACATAAAGGATGGGAACACAGACAATGACAAGGAAACAATACGACATCCAATGTTCATTCCTCTTTCTTTAACTTTCTAATATATATTAAATTCAACTAAATAACAACTTTAATATTCTATGTAACAACTTCAATTGTTCAAAACATATCAACATTTATTTACTTCAATGGAACAACAACTGCAAACAAACAAATTCCCCATGATGCTATTTAAAAATATAACCAAGAGGAGAGACATAAAAGAAAAGGTGTTTCACACAACACAATCAATATTCATAACGAAACTCAGAAAATAAGCAGTAGAAGATCTGGAAAAAATAACAAGTTCAACAAATGTTGTAAGTATACATGTACAACTTCATTTACAAACTTCATACACAAGAGTAATTAAAATTTTATACATGTATATATATTTTTTAGCTTACTCCCTTCTGTAATATATACAGGTTTAAGGTGCATTGACAACAACGAATGCATATTCAACACCGTTCGATCCTGTTTGTGCATTCTATAACTCTCTTACAAGGGAATTTGCACTGATAAAATATGCAATGATTGATTGTCTTAAATGTATTAAAAAAATTCCCTTTCACATATAAACATTGCCTCAATGCTATTATATGCACCATTGACAACAAAACTGTACAGTTCACTGTGAGAGATCCTCTTTTGCATGATATACTTCCTAGCCTAAAAGACATGCCATATGAGACATGTCTACACAAAAAACCAACTACTATCTACATGTTACGTGACCTTTGAGTTCATAGTAGATTTGAACTTGTGACCTCTTAAGAGGAAACACATGTTCTTAACCATTAGGCCCACTCAA
>JASDQU010504561.1:26231-37581 GCA_032191745.1 Picea mariana | reverse complement strand
GGCCTAAGCGCAGATCACAAAGAGTCACTTTAAAACTCACACATAAGCAAATTAAAATTGGACTCTCACACTTGTCTAAAAACCCTATAAAAGAAAATTTTGAGGAAAACTTCTTAATGAAAAAGAAAGCTATTGTTGTGATCAAACCTAAGTTACTGACCACTATGACAGAGACCCAAAGACCTGAGAGGTATAACTCTTGTCAAAGGAAAGGATGACTGCCTCACCTTCAACAAAAATTTTCTCCACAAGCACACTGCTGACAGTTCAATAGCAAGCGTGTGCATGCGAGCTGTGTAAAGTTAGAGCGCGTGTACATGTGTGCTGGCCTTATACAGGTCGCGTGTATCTCTGAAACTCTGAGACAAATGAAAGGCCAAGCAATCCAGCCCAGGCAGAGACTACTAGTACTGAGAACCAAGATCTCTTGAAGACTCAGACACTTACTTTAACAGAAAAAAGAAAACAATTCAAGGAAAACTTCATAGAAGAAACCGATCTAAGGTGAAACCTAAGCTATAGACTGCAAACAAAAAAGACTAGAAAGAGTTCCAGAAAACCCCTGAGAAGGACTATTTCTGACAGGGGAGAGGATGACTGCCTCTCTAAAAGAAATTTTCTGGAATCATACATGTGACTAACACTTCCTCAACTAGCTTGTACATGCGGGCTGTGAGAAGGTAGGGCACAAGTACACACGTGTAGACCTTATATAGGCCGCGTGTACCTCTATGGGTCTCGGAAAAGAAAAAAAAATGCAGTCAAGCAAAGAAACAGAGATAACTGGTATGGAAGACCAGAATATCTGTTAGCTCAGACTTTTGTAGAAACTTTAAAAATAAAGAATGAAACCAGTTTTTAAAAATACCCAAAAAATATTCTCAGAAACCCTAGAGATCCCCAGCATGGTTGCCAATTCTGTTGTGGGTGGGAAATCCCTCCTACGAACTAGCACTAAGGGTTTTATCATGCATACAGAAATGAACTAAATATTCTTACTTTTTACCATCATCCCATTGCTAGACCCCCATTACTCATATGTAAATACAAGGCTCAAGAGATTAAGTTGATGTACCTTATTCTTCATGTTTAATGTCGATCCCTTTTCGCGCTTGGTCTTTCTTTGACTGCAACTCTCCTCCCAATGCTGACCTGCATTCACTAAAGACAAACAAATAACTCCACATGCATTTGATCTATGAACTAATGGGTTAGAGATTTAATCTATCATACAATCAATATTCCAATAATGAGAATCTCATATGGTGGGACAGAAAAATAAATTCTTTTATTAACTTCACAATGATACCTTACAATGATAAAGTCAGCTACTACTCCTCGATCCTGGTCCTGGGCTCTTCTTCCATTGTCTTCAACTACTTTTCTCTATACTTCTCTTTGCACAAGGATGGCTAAAGGTTAGGACAAAGGGAATGCTCAATCGGGTATAGTTTCTTTACTATGATTCTCCTCCTTTAAATGGGACCCCTAACCCTTCTTTTATAGGCTAGAAGAAGCTAGGTATTTGGTCGAATGTCTGGCCATGCATGACCGAAAGGTTTAGTTAACTTACCCAAAGCTGTGTGTTCCGTCAACAACTTTCCTTTTTTTGTGCTTTTGTAGGTACACGTGGGCTATCTTGGGTCAGCTAGCATGTACACACGTGCAGTAATGTAGTAGGGCACGTGGGCCTTTATAAAAGGGGTTTTTAAGAAGAGTTGTTCAACAGTGTTTTGACAAAGAAGGAATATGAGATGGCCTAATGCCAGGTAAGCATGTCTGGTGCAAATTAGGGTTATAACACCCTTCAAAAAGTCTCATTTATTTCCACTTAGCAAAAAAAATCTAAACACCTTGTCTAAGCTTTATCATGAACTACAACTTGTCTTCATTTATGAAGCTTATCTAATCAGAAGTCAATTCCTATTCACCATTGACATTAGACTAAGAAACATAAAACACATACATACAAAGTACTTTGTAAACATAGATATGGTATTTTGTGGTGATCTCTATCAAGCACAACCCATACAATATTCCCTCACATTCGAACAACCTACCATGAACATGCAAACAATAAGATATGACTTTTGGAAAGATAAAGTGAAGTGCTATGAAATACATATTACAATGCACCAAACAAATGAGAAATTTATTGCAATTATGAATAGGATGCACACAAATATCTTAAACAAGCAATGATTTGACATATATCAATATGAACTGCATGCAACCTTCCCTAAATGATCCAACATTCCCTTACCTATTCTACAAAAACAAATATGTCGCAATGCATAACAAACATATGCTATCATTGATGCCTGGAAACGACCTTCTAATCAGTGCAATTGATGAGGAAGAAAACCATGGAAATGTACCATACTATCAACATAAAACAACTTTGCCTTCCCAACGTGTCATTAAATTAAATATGCTTGTTGAAATATATGCATGTAACTATGATTCACAAGATGGTCTAGTCAATGGTGTAGATGGAATAGTCAAAGCCTACACTAAAATAGACTAATTCGATGCTCTATGGATCAATTTCTATGATCCACACATTGGTCATCACCAAGCTAACAATATAGCTTACTTATATAGCATGGACATTTCCAAAGAGTTGATACCCATATTGTGCATAGAAAAACCAATATCAACAACAACAAAGACAGGATATTTGAAGATCCAAAAATAATTCCCAATAAAACTTGCATGTACACGTACAATACACGGGTCACAAGGTTTAACACTTGACAATGTTGCATTTGACCCTTATAGGATACAAATACATGGATTGGTATATGCAACCTTATCTCGTGTAAGAAACATATAATCTGTGTATCTACTAAATTCTCTCAAGATGGATAACTTCAAGGTGAAACAAAAAATCGATACCGAGATGCAACACCTCTGAAGCATTTCCAAATGGAACTTGGCATATGATTTTCAGTCCATAAATTCAAGCTCATCTGTCTCAATTCTTACGCTAAATACACACAACTTTCATGCACATATGAATGACATACACAATGACTACGATATAATGCAATCTAATATTTTATGCTTGCAAGAAACATACATGACATTATCTATGCAAAATAAACAATTTCCAAGATTCAATTGTATATCAATTTGCAATAAACATGGGGTCATGAAACTGGTAAGAAAAACATCTCCCAATACTGGAACATATGCACTACGAAGACCAAGTTGTAGAGGTCCTTATAGCTAAAGTAGCAGTCCATGGATCCCATATTGCAATAGTCAACATTCATGTGGCACAACATGCAACTCTGTCCAGTATATTCAGTACCATCACAAAAGCATTATGTCATTTTCACCAAAACAAAATCCTAGTCATTCTAGGAGACTTCAATATTGACATGTCATAGTGTAATGAGAAGACAAAAAAATTGGAAAACTACATGTGCAATTACAATGCCCATATGCTCCTCGACAAAACAAATCATGCACATAAAATGCTCATTGATCATATTTGGTCAAATGCAAATAATTAAATCTCCAAAATTCATACATTAAATACATATTGGACCGATCATGATACAATTTGTCACCTACTTGAAGTCTAAAATACACATAAATCCTAAAATAGACATAAATCATAATGTATTTTAGCATATGCATGTACATCATATTCACATATTTCCATATTCTTATTACACATTAACAAACTTTTATTTCATTCATAGTGAGCCAAAGCATATTTCCATATCTTTGTTACATATTTACAAACCCCTTTCCTTTGTATTGAATAAAAAAAGCATGTCACAGATGACAAAAGGTTGGTATAGTATTGATGCTAGATGTTGCTAATAAAAAAACAATACATCAACAACTTTTAATGCATTTGCATATTACTAAAATCTATTTGCATAATTATTCACTTTTCTTGATTGCTTTGTTCAATGTAGAATACATCAAACCAACTATTCGCCCTTTAAAAGATAATAAGGACAATAACAAACATGGAATGAAAAAAAAAGGTACATATTTCCAACCTTCTTTTTATTTTATTAATTTGCAGTTCAATTTTCATTTGTTACTCTTCTCTATTTCATATTGTTATATTCTCTATTGCATTTTATACATCACCTTTACATCAAATGAAATAGAAAAAGTGGCGGGAAAGAAGAAATTATAAGCGACATCAGAGAAGAAACCCAAGAACAATGTTTGAAGAGAAGGTATGATCATAAAACTAACCCATCCAATATCTTCTTCCTAGTAAATTATATACATATGTAGATTCACAATGCATATGCAAACCAAATTATTAATTATATCTTCTGTGTATAGCAGCTTGTTTTTATCTTATATGTCTTATGTATGTCAAACTACTTCTTCTATCATATATATCTCATACACGATGTTTGAATGTTCAATACAAGAGAATCTGGACAAGCCAGGGAAGCATTAGCAGTTAGGCATCACAAACACCACAACGACAACAATCACCTAGGTAAATATTCATAAATTATCTTCCTTTCAACATTCATAAACTGTCTTTCTTTTATACATGAAAAAACACAGAACGCCATCTACTAATGCCATTCACAAATTATTATGTTTAGTACAAATGAAATACCATTACCTATAACTGATGCAACCAACATTGCAAACTCAAGAAAAACAACCAGCATTATGCAACAAGAACAAAATGAAAGGTATGTACATAAATGTGTAAACTCTCAATTTATGCAAAAAAAATATAGAAGATGTTCTTCATATCACTTATTTCCTGCAATCTCCTTTTACTGGCCCAGGTTTACACCTCCAAATATTGTATCGATATAGGACTTGAATAGTTGCAGGATTGGGGAAGTGTTCATTGGAGATGTAATGGTTGTGTACAACACATATTTGGACAAAGCAAATAGATCATGTAAAATTCTTCGTGTTGATGTGATAGATGAACATGGCATGATGACAGTTACATTAATTGTCCCTACACACCTCATACAAAGGCATGAACAAAAGATTTTACCTGGGAGTGGAATATCTATTACAAATTTTGAAATTCTACTAAAAACCAACTATGACCGTGGTGATTGTGTTAGGATATTTAGACACTTAGGAGTTAGTTAAGATCTACTTGGTCTAACATGTGTTGTCGAACAAATTGCGATCAAATTATATCTCTAGATGAATCCAGTCTCATAGAAACATTGTCTCCAATTTGTAAAGAATACACTTTCATACCAGAAACAACAATTAGACAATTTGCAGACAATATAGACATATACCCGATTGGAACCATTGGAGTTGTTGTCAGCCTCGCTAGAAAAGTTGGATTGCAGTACATGTTGCACATAAAGGATGGGAACACAGACAATGACAAGGAAACGATACGACCTCCAATGTTCATTCCTCTTTGTTTAACTTTCTAATATATATTAAATTCAACTAAATAACAACTTTAATATTCTATGTAACAACTTCAATTGTTCGAAACATATCAGCGTTTATTTACTTCAATGGAACAACAACTGCAAACAAACAAATTCCCCATGATGCTATTTAAAAATATAACCAAGAGGAGAGACATAAAAGAAAAGGTGTTTCACACAACACAATCAATATTCATAACGAAACTCAGAACATAAGCAGTAGAAGATTTGGAAAAAATAACAAGTTCAACAAATGTTGTAAGTATACATGTACAACTTCATTTACAAACTTCATACACAAGAGTATTTAAAATTTTATACATGTATATATATTTTTTAGCTTACTCCCTTTTGTAATATATACAGGTTTAAGGTGCATTAACAACAACAAATGCATATTCAACACCATTCGATCCTGTTTGTGCATTCTATAACTCTCCTACAAGGGAATTTGCACTGATAAAATATGCAATGATTGATTGTCTTAAATGTAATAAAAAATTCCCTTTCACATATAAACATTGCCTCAATGCTATTATCTACACCATTGACAACATAACTATACAGTGCACTATCAAAGATCCTCTTTTGCATGATATACTTCCTAGCCTAAAAGACATGCCATATAAGACATGTCTACACAAAAAACCAACTACTATCTACATGTTATGTGACCTTTGAGTTCATCGTAGATTCAAGTGAACGAAGACAATGTAGTCTTACATCTTAGATGAAAAGAAGAGAAAAGCGGTTTATTTTTCATCTTACTTCTTTTTTTTCGTGACATAAACATATATAGACAAAAATCCAATTTGATTCGAGCATAACAATAGTCCCCTACCCCCCTCTAGATTTGAACTTGTGACCTCTTAGGAGGAAACACATGTTCTTAACCATTAAGCCCATATATTTCATACTCTTTGATTATTATAAAATTGGAGACTGAGTTTAATCCCTCATTAAGTTGAAAAATGCATCAAAATTCAAAGGGAAATGTTGTACCATAATCTTTGCTTTCCACTATCTTGAAGACAAAGCATATATATATATATATATATATATATATATATATATATATATATATATATATTTCATACACTTTGATTATTATAAAATCAAAGATAATTTCTTTTTCTTTTTTTTATAGTCATACTAATCGTCTTTGTCTTTTGTTATTTACAATGTCAACCTTTTAACCAAAACTAAAAGTAAATCAATATTACTGTTCACTAAAATCATATACTTACAAGTGTCATTTTGAATTAGCCTATATACAAAGTGAAATACAAATCTCTATCACAATTTAAGCTTGTACCAAAAATAAAATAAAAATTAAGTATAAATATTTTCATGACATCTTTTAACACTCTTCACTTGATTTTCCACTTTAAATTAGTTTTATTATATTAGAAAAACTATATCAAATGTGATAATAACAATTATATTAAGAAAACTATATCAAATGTGATAATAACAATGAACCTTCAATTAATGAGGTTCACTTGATTTTCCACTTTAAATTTGATCTATTACATGATACAAAATATTAACTAAATTAATTAATGTGTAAAATGAACCTTCATTTCATTTTACAAAATGAAAGAAATTTTCTAACTTATTACCAATCCTACATTAAATTGCATTGCATTCTCTTTATCATTTTGAATTAACCTATATACAAAATGAAATACAAATCCCTATCACAATTCAAAAATTTAAAGTTATGTCAAAAAAAAATTACATATAAATATTTTCATGGCATCTTTTAACACTTTAATTCTATTATTATATTGAAAAAACTATATAAATATATCAAATATGATAATAACAACGAAACACTTGATTTTCCACTTTCTATTATATGGTACAAAACATTGACCTAAATTAATTAATGTATAAAATGAACCTTCAGTTCACCATCTGTCCTAAATACCAAAGTCAATGTCAACCTTGTATATAAAGTGGACATGATATCATTTTGATGAAGTTCCCATACAACCTTGCCCATAAAGAGGTATGTGCCATTTTGCATTATAACTAGTAATCATCCAACAAAATCTATGGAATATCTTAACAATTATAAAGAGGTATGTGCCATTTTGCATTATAACTAGTAATCATCCAACAAAATCTATGGAATATTTTAACAATTATAAATGAAGAGAGTCGGGGAATATTTTAACAATTATAAATGAAGAGAGTCGGGGAATATTTTAACAATTATAAATTAAGAGAATGAAGTTGTTAACCACCAGGATAATCCAGGTTGTTGACCACCAGCATAATCTAACATATTAAATCTATGGAATATTTTAACAAAATCCAATTTTCAACAAAATCCATGGAATATTTTAACAATTATAAATGAAGAGAGGAATATTTTAATAATTATAAATTAAGAGAATCAGGTTGTTAAACACCAGCATAATCAAACATCTTCAGACGAAACAAATCCATGGAATATTTAAACAATTATACCTTCTAATAATGACAGGCGTGAGCAAAGAAGGACAAGTTACATACAACAAATAACAACTGCACAACAAAACAACTCAAAGCATATCAGAAGGATCAAATCGTTGGAGCTCAAGATTTATTTTGTACTTTTGTTTCAGAAAAACGATGCAGATCTATCGTAAATATATTCATGATGTCACACGCATGTGTAGAAGTCCTTTCATTTACCCATCTGGATTCAACTGGGCACTGGTTATTTTTAGTTTGATATGAAATGTCGTGTAATCAATCCACAAATATATTGTGCATACCCAATGGAAAAAAACGTGAAGGGAATTCAAACCAGTTACAACATTTTCGAGATAATTAAATTCTATCTCTGCACTTTCAATAAAAGGAGCTCCGAGAATATGGCTCACGCAAATTTTATATTAACAGAGAAAGAGTTCTGATGCGTCGCATGGTATACAATCCAATAACAAATTTCGAAATCAATGCTTTCATGTCTCAGTTTCTATTGTTAATGAGCCTTTACTGCTCATGGGCGCAGCCAGAGCCGTTATTCATTTAATCACTGTACCAAAGAATCATTTTCAATAAAGAAATTTGACTCACACCTACTCCCTGTGTAACAGCCATTTGTCTCAGGCTTGAACCCATGAAGGATTCAGTTTTTCATGGTGAAAAATAGACAGGCGAGTCTTGGATATTCTTCATAAGCCTTCAAAGAATTTTAAAATAAATTTTAGAAGTTCCATGTCGAAAAGTTTTCAAAGAGGTTGGAGATCACAATGGGCAGCAATGGAGAAAGCAGGCTCGAAAAATTTGCCACTTAATATCTGTTGAGTGATTATCTTGTTGGCTTCATCTGTCCAGTGAACTCCGTCCCAGTTGACATAGGAGGCTGGATCAGAACATGATTCTGCAGTCACAGATCTACCATTGATGGTTCCTGTGGATCCACATTGAACTGCGTAATTATAGTTATATTTGCCCCCAACTCCGCAGCAAGCCCTAGTGGTGAACTTGAAACCTGTAACACAAAAATAACAGTGAAATCATTCAAATGCCAAACCTAAAATTTACCAAAAGGGTTACTTGATTTCAATAATTCTTTCTTTTCCAAATCTAACAGAAATTTTGTCAAACGTCAGATTGAGGGAACTGTAAACCCTTAAATTTCTTCCAGATTAGCAAAAAAAAATGTTGAATTTATCAACTTATAAGTTACTGCAAACCAAATTGTTAATAGCATGATCAGAGTGATGGATACCCACCATATTTAGAAGGATCGACGAAGAAATCGTAGACAATATCATAGGTATTCACATATATAATAGTGGCGTCTGGGAGCTCCTTGCGTGTTACAGCGAGCTGCGCTCGTAGCATTCTGTTATAGAGACGGACAACATTGTTGTAGGAGACGGAGCATCCGTATTGATCAAAGTCATTAGAGGAATGGTGGAAAAAAGTAAGCCAGAAGGGTTGGCATCCCTGAGGACCCACATCCTTTACTAGAATCGTTCTGGCGCCTTCGTTGTACAGAGCCTGAATTCGTTCAAACCACAAAAAAATCTCAGTCCCACAATCAAAACCAGATAACAAATTTTGTTCTTGAGAAATATGGAATATATATATAAGATCAGACCTGCACAGCTCCTCTGATAGACCTGGCCACCTTGGGAAGAATCGTCCTTTGAACCTCAGTGGTATTAAGATGAAGATTCATGTAGCCGAAGCTGAAGTCGTTGCCTCCGATTTCTAATATATAAATTCCAGATCTGAAGGCGTCCATGGTAGGAAGGTAGCTGCTATTACCATGAGCTCGGATGCTCGCAACAACTTGTTCCTTGAAGATCTTGTATTGATTGATCTGAACAGTAAGAGAAATGGGCGCAATGAAATTCGTTTCACGCACAGTAGCACCTGCAGCAGCAAAGTTGGCTCCATGCCCGAAATTCGAAGCCACCGACTGTAAATAAGGGCTCAGGAATGGCAATCTCAATGCCTGCGCTGTTAATCAGAAATACCCAAACAATGTAATTAGAATCTTCAAGTTACTAACAAGTTTTTTTATCAAACAAATGAACGGTCCTGAAAAATCCATTTACCAAAAAAATCTATTGACAGTCTTCCATCGCTGTAACGATTCACTGGCCTTCCAAAGAAAGTTCGGCCATAGGGAGGATTCTCTGCGAGCATATTATAAGGGAAAATGTAATGAATTGCGCCTGTATCGGAGGTGGAGTCCCCGAAGTTAAAAATGGCTGGATAATCACAGCTACTATAACACATTGCAGGCAGCAAGGCCATCATCATAATCATATAGACCCCATAGCGTTTAAACAAACGGAAAGCCATGAAAATTTTGTATTGTATTCTAGACACTGGAGCTTCGGATTGGAGTAAATTGATAGAATGCAATGCAATAATGCATACATTGAACATACATAGAACCATTATAAGGCCATGGCGTTATATCAAGTCTGGATATGTGCGAGCGAGACACAACGGTTGAAAAGCGCCTTTCAACGGTCGTTTATGACAGCTTAGTCGTGACGGAAGATTCAGATAATATGAGCTTTCACGGTTCCATCCGCCGAATCATTTTGTATACAAAAACGCCAAATTTTTCCAGTTTTCCCATAAATATTATTAGATATTTAACTGTTTTTGTTGGCAGTCGATGAACGAGGACTAAATCTTTGTGCACAAATTTTGACAGTGCCCACGTCGTTTTTTTTCGTAAATATGAAAAAGTTGACTTTGACTTTGCATTTCCAACCTAACGGTCTTGTTTTCTCATCATTGTATATCTATGTTGAACAGAGTTTTCGAAAACTGGGAATCTAGGGAAACTAGTAGAGGTTTCCCTCAAATTTACATGAAAAGTGAATTTGGGAGGGGGAATAATATATATTAAAGTGTTTCTTCTTAAGAGTTCACAAGCTCAAATCCAGAGGGGTAACAAGGGGGTCTCATACACCAATTTGGCGGTGACCTTAAAAATAGATTATTATTATTATTATTATTAGTCCCTTGTCCCAGAAACAAGGGGGTCTCATACACCAATTTGGTGTGTCTTGGCGATGACCTTAAAAATAGATTATTATTATTATTTTAGATTACAATGTATAGAGATATTGATACATTTTAAATCTTATTTCAATAAAATTGAAGTTCAATAGAGGACAATGTTTCTCCTATTGTAACAACTACAATATTAAAATTATTAATTTAATTTGTGTTAATAATTATATGAATATATTTAACACAATACTGAAACTTTAATATCATTAAATATTTCATTAAAAAAATGAGAAACAAAATTGAAAATACATATATACAATTTTAACATCTTTTTAAAATTAAACTTTATATACATAAACTTTAAACATCTTTGTAAATTTGAAGCATTATTCTTTTTTTATTGGAAAAAACAAAATAGTACCACTCTTCTAATATTAAAATACAATAAAAGT
>JASDQU010504561.1:1239-22574 GCA_032191745.1 Picea mariana | reverse complement strand
TCTTTCGCAAATTGACAATGGATTTCCTAAACCATTTCCAATTACCTGTGAGATATGATGCTGGCACAAAATTGTTGGCCAGTTTTGAACAAACAAAAGTGAACCATATCTCTGATCACATCCGAGAATGGAAATGTTGGAAGAGTTTAATTAAGGTGCCAGTCCCACCAGCATTCCTGCTCGAGTGGTTCCTTAAGTCTTTGGTATCACAGTTATCCAAAGACATCGCAACATTGGGAGTTTTTTTCCGAAGAAAACACCATCATGAGAGCTCAACAGCTTGAGCTAATCTATTCTCAGTCCGGTTTGTTATACGAGATCTTTCCAGATGCGCCACGCTCAATACTTTATAAAACCAGACAAAGAGATGGACCACATGCCGATGGTATTGTTGGTTCAGCATAAACAAAGCCCATTGAGCAACTGACGAAGCAATTGTCTATACAACACACAGCGGCCAGCCAAACTACTGTTTTGGCTGCTCCCCCTACTAAAACGTCGGATCTACACACAGTGCAATCAACAAATCCAAAGTTCACCCATCAGCCTGAAGGAAAGAAAAAACAACGAAAGAAGGGTAAGGGGGATAAGAAACCCACTCATAATGCTGGCGGGGGAAACACTGAGAAACGGAAGGCAAGTTATTCGTGCAACCTGTGCATGGAAGACCACCCGACCCACCAATTTCCTTGGCTTGCAGAGGCCCAAAAGTTTGTGACACAGCAACAGCCTATCATTTTAACCAATCCATTTCAACATGGGCAAAACCTAACCCAAGCCTCTACAAGCACGGAAGGGGGCAATCAAGGACCCTCTCCATCTTCGAACAATCCCGCATCCGCGAATGTGTATATGATGAAGGGTGATTCTTTTATATCGACTAGAGTGCATGACTATAGTAAACCAAGCACTTCTAAGAAGGGTAAAGAAACTGAACTCCCATCTCTTCCTCTCCAGATCAAGAAGACATTGGGCGAAACAATGACATGCATCCCAAAAGGTGCGTTCAAAAAAGATTCTCACAGCCCAAATGTAAGGGCCACCCAGAACTATTCTGTGGTGGAGGATTTGTCTCAAACCCCTTATGCGATGTTTGCTTTGGAGGTCCTTCAAAGCTTCCCTTCCCAGAGGAAAGCTTTGTTAGTCGCTTTAGGATTTACCGAGACTTGTAATTCGAGTACAATCATGTTGGATGCAACTGACTTAAAACCTCGTCTGCCTTACCACGTAGCGTTTCAGATAGTAGTGGCTCACTACACAAAAAAATTTACTCAAAATATTTTCCGCACAGTGGTTGATGAGGGTGCCTTGACATGCATTATGTCGTTGGCATGTTGGAAGGCCATTGGCCAACCCGTTTTGTCTCTGTCACCTACTCTTCTCACTAATTTTGACAGTCATTCGTTCCAACCACATGGTATCATTCCCTATTTCCTTGTGCAGTTAGGAGGGAAGACCGTGTGCGTCAAGGTATAAGTAGTCGACGCATCCCTCTACTACAATCTCTTGTTAGGAAGGAGTTGGACTTACGCCATGCAAGCAGTGGTTGCTACAGTTTTCTGGGTCTTGTTGTTTCCACACGAGGACCGGATTGTGACCATTGATCAATTGTCTTTCTCCAGACCTGACCCTTCATTGGGGGTATCCGTGGTCCCGATGATTGATAATCCCCAACCAGGCGTAGTCAACGTAGGGGTTGGTTTGTGCCCATCTTTGATGGGTACCTTCGATTACCCGCCCCCTCAAGGCAATGTCAAGTTCATATCTAACCACCATAAGGTTGAGATTTTCCAAGTTTTGTCATTTCACATGACTTACTTCAATGATCAATGGATACTTCCTTCCCCATCGACCACAATGGAAGGGACAGGGCACCTGGGCATGTCCATGCCCTTGTCCGCAGCTAAAGTAGCGTACTCTTTAGTCCAGTAAGCTTCAACCGACACAGATCCAACTCCTGCACAAGAGTTAGATCCGACTCTAGAGCCTATTTGGGCTCAAGGTTCTCTCGTTGACACTAATTCGTTAAACTTAGTCTTTCCCTCTGACGAAGCAGTAATTGAAGCAATGACTAGTCCAAAAAAACCTTGGGACGATCTCCATCATAGATCATACTTCCTCCCAGAGTTAAGTAGAATCGACACTGGAGAATTCACTGACTATCATGACTGGAGATAGGTCTTGTCCTATTAATCCCTTAGCTACACATTAGGTTTATGCCGAGGGTAATATGGAAAATATCATTGAAACCATACCGACAATATCTCCATAACCCCTGGCATCGTGGAGAATGTTTTCGTCGGAGCTGACTGTTCCCCCGGAGAGATTCAAATCTACACAGATCTATTTAAAGAATTCCACAACGTTTTTGCCTGGTCTTATAAGGAAATTCCAGGCATCGATCCAAAAATAGTTGAACATGAAATTACAACTTATCCAGATGCCAACTTATCCCAGGAAAGAAACAACCATTAAGGTTGAAGTTGAGAAACTGCTAAAAGCTGATTTTATCTATCCTATCCATTTGACCCAATGGGTGTCAAATCTTGTGCCGGTCAATAAGAAATAGGGCACGATTCATGTATGTACGGACTTCCATGATTTGAACAAGGCTTGTCAAAAAGATAATTTTCCCACACCATTCATCGACCAGATAATTGATGAATGTGTAGGTTGTGAGGCATTTTCTTTCATGGACGGTTTTTCAGGATATAATCAAATACAAATCAAACCTGAAGACTAGCACAAAACGACATTCATTTGTCCATGGGGTACATTCGCGTATCGTAAGATGCCCTTTGGTCTCAAAAATGCTGGAGAGACCTTTCAGTGGGCCATGTCTTTTTCTTTCCATGATCTCAAGCATATAGTCGAGGCCTATTTAGATGATTTAGCATCTCGATCTCGCAAGAGAACAGATCATCCCACACACCTTCGACTTATCTTTGAGCGATGTCGCTACTTATGGATTCACTTGAATCCAAACAAGTGGAGATTTTGTGTAACATCAGGATGTTTGTTAGGTTTCATAGTGTCAACAACAGGGATCATGGTCGATCCTCTCAAGGTTGAGGCAATAATTCAGTTGCCTCCCCCATGCACAATCCTTCAACTTCAAAGTCTATAGGGCAAGGGAATTTTTTTAAGGTGTTTCATCACTAACTATGCCGAGATCACAAAGGGATTTATGCGCTTACTGAAGAAAGATGTTCCTTTTTATTGGGATGATTCCGCTCAATGCTCTTTCGAAGTGTTCAAGCATGCCCTCACAACTGCCCCTCTGCTTCGGCCACCTAACTATAACAAAGATTTTTTATTATACCTAGCTACAGCAGAGTCAACCATCGGCATGGTCTTAGTTTAGGAAGATTATTTGTTCTCAGAATATGTGATCTATTACCTAAGCCAAGGCCTAGTCGGACCAAAACTCAATTATTCTCATATCGAAAAACTTGCATTGGAAGCAGTCCATGTTGTTCAACGGTTCCGTCATTATGTTCTGTTTCACAAGACCACCGTCATTGCCGTTGTGAATCTGTTTCAATACATGTTGACACAACGGGTAATAGGTAGAAATATCAGTAGATGGATAGTTGTCCTCCAGGAATTTGACTTAGATTTCGTTTCAGTGAAATCCAAAAATTCACTAGTCTTTGCAGAACTTATTTCGGAACTTCCGGTTGAGTCAGGTGATGTTGTGCCCAAAGAGTCGCCTATCAGAGGAGATATGTTTTTGATCACATATTTGGATCCCTGGTATGGAGATATACTTATCTATCTCCAAACTTTGAAGTGCCCCACCTCTACTTCTCGTGATGAGCATCGTCGTATACGCCATCAGGTCAAGAATTATCTCATACTCGATAATGCGTTGTATCAAAGAGGTGTAGACTGCATCCTATGCCGATGTCTCACTCATGAAGAAGCAGTTATCGTGCTTAACGATTTCCATACCGGAGCATGTGGTGGTCATTTGTCTGGGTTGGCAACAGCCCAAAAGATTTTACGAGCAGGTTGCTTCTGGCTAACACTAATCAAAAATTGTATCGAATCGGTCAAGAAGTGCCACCCGTGTCAGATCTTCTCTCGGAAGATGAGGGAACATCCCTCTCCCATGTTTCCTATCATCACAGTTGGTACCTTCACCAAGTGGGTGATTGATTACACTACATGCAACCCTTCTTCATCAAGGGGGCACTGTTATATCATTGTAGACGTAGACTACTTCACGAAGTGGGTCGAAGCTATGCCAATGTTTAAAGATGATGGAGAGACTATGGCTCTCTTTTTATTCAACCAAATAATAGCAAGGTTCAGCGTCCCGAGAGAGATTTCCACTGACCATGGAAGTCACTTTCAGAACCAGATGATGACCGAGTTAACATCAAATCTTGGGTTGCGGCAAGAACATTCATCACCCTACCACCCCCAAGCAAATGGTCAGGTGGAAGCTGTAAATAAATATCTTTAAGACCATCCTACAGCGAACGATCAACTCAGCCAAGTCAAATTGTCATTTGATGTTATACTCAGCATTATGGGCTTACCGAATGTCTGTTAAGGCTGCAACCGGTTTCTCACCTTTTCAACTCCTTTACGGGCTGGAAGCAGTCTTGCCTATCGAATGTCAGATCCCGTCCCTAAAGTTGGTAGTACAGTTATTGCCAGACACTTCTCAACTTCAAGAATGGTTATTATAACTTGAGCGACTCAATGAGCAGCGTCGTGATGTGGCCCTGGCCAACAAGGCTCACAAACATAAATTCAAGTGTCAGTATGATCGGTCTGTTCATCCTTGNAGTCTTTGTACTATTACTTTCTAGTTTATTTTAGTATTATGGACGGGTCATTTTTTATGTTATCTTTTGTCACTTTGGCAGATGTCAAGTGAATCCGAGGTGCTCATTGGGTATGTAGACGGTGCTAGCCAACACACTTGGAGGCTTGCCTCCGTAGCTTGGGTAATTTTTACACCTTGAGGCCAATTATTATCTTCCAAAGGTATATGCTTAGGTGACACCAAAAACAATGTCGCTGAGTACAGTGCAATTATTGAGTTGCTTCATGACACCCTGTCATTTGGTATCTCTCATCTTTGGGTCTATTTAGATGCTCAGCTGGTTGTGTCTTAGTTAAATATAGTCTACCATGTTCATGAACCGACTTTACACTGACGATTCCTTAGGGTACATCTCTTAGAAAGAAGCTTTGATTATATTACATATTTTCATGTTCCTAGAAGATTAAACCAAATTAGAGATACTCTAGCTAATCAAATTTTAGACTAGCATCTTGCACACATATAAAAAGACATACACATAAACATGTAAATACATTTTTAAAGGCAAATATGATCCATAAAACACAAAAAGACATAAAAATCCATATATAATATCATAATCATCAGAGTACATAGGTGGATGCAAGCGCCTCAAAAGTATGACCAGTAACGAGTCATGGGGCTTATGCCCTCAAAAAATATATACAAGTAGTGCTCTCGGCACGTCAAAACTCTAGAATAACTAAATTCAAGGCCTATGGGCCCTGTTGTAATGATCAACAATGTTTGCCAAATGCCGAAACAGTCGAACCCACGTCTGAGGTGCCCCCACTACATGAGGCTGCATAGATGGTGGCAAATCCTCAATCTCTGCCATAGGGACTGTGTGGGTGAGCGAGGTAAAGTTTTTCTCAACTCGTCTCAACACCCTCTCAGCCTCACCGGCTAGAAGCTCTCCTGCTGCTACTGGTCCCCCTGCGGCGGTAGGTGCGCCCCCTGGCTGAGGATGACGCTTGTTCCTCATGTAATCCACAGGTCACACTGGTCCCACATCTGCACATAATAGACACATATCTGTCAAATACTCTGGTAAAAAAAAAAAATGAGATAAAAAAAAAACATAAAAATTACATATGTTTCACAAAAAATAAAAAAACGATGCAAAAATCTCTCCTCGCTCCTCACCAGGAGGTACCAGTATCTCAGGATCTCTTGAGAAATCAATCCTAGCATAAGGGTAATCCTCTATGACTAATATCTGTTGTGACAACCAAGCAAATAAATCATCACCAAAGGACTCATTGGTCCTTCCACCACCCTGTCGTGGTAGTAACACTGCCCATCTGCAAACTGCAGGAAGAGAGGCCTGATGTCCTCGTACCACCACTCGAGGACTGAAACTAGGAACTCTTTCAAAGAAGAAAGAGCATAGAATTGTCCTAAATCTGAAGTTCCTTTGCATCCGCAACCGACAATCTATCACCTACCTCTTCATACAATCTAGCAGTGTAGTGCTCCAGTCAAACATCTGTGCATTTAAGCACTGGACTTCATAGTTCATCTGTGCATGGGACGCCTGATGTAGATCCGCATAACTAGTCATCCGCCCAATAAGAAACACAATCGCCTGCAGTGATAAATCTGTGATCTTGCTTATGGGCACCTGTGAGCTCGATCAATTTGTACCAGCCTCACAATAAAGTCCTATCAATTCCGATATGTTATGAGGCCTCAAAGGAAATGTCCGAAAATTGACTGGTTCCCCTCTCCTGGAGAGGCCAGTCAGAAAATATATGTCCTCTGTAGTAGGCACCAGTGACTGCCCCTCTAACATAAAGGCCTTTGCATCGGGATGCCAATAATCAACCAAGGCATTCAGTAGCCTAGGTTGTGCCCACATAAAAGGACATAGGAATAACTTGAGTAGCCCACATTGCATTAAGGCAGCAACAGCATTGGGGTCTTCCCCGACCAACTCACTAATCTCCTCATGCTCTCTTTCCCTCCAGTGAACATACATCCTACAAAACACCAAATTCAAGAGGGTTAACCCTTTCTTTTTAAAAAATTTTCATTATATAAAGGGTCCACGCAGGCTGTAATGATGACAGTCACGTGTACACGCGTGCAGTTTTTCCTTTGTCCGAGTGTACACGCAGCCTATCATAAGACAACCCGTGTGGACCTAGGGTTGACCTTTTGAAGGTTGAAACCCCCCCAAAACTTGAAACTAAAAGCATAAATAAAGATTTAAATTGCAAGAGGAGAGATTTTATACTTACTCGGTCCAGACCTATGGTCGTTTCGTCCACTGTAGCTCCCAGAATCACCACTTTTATCAAAGGGGGTTTTTTGCTCCAGAGTCAATTTCCAAGTCAGCAATGGTGATAATGAGCTGTCAGCCTCTATTTATAGACTTTTTGGCCCCTTTTTGTCATTTTTTTGGCCCCCCTTATCAGTTTCTTTAAATTGAAAACCATTTATAGTGATTTAGGAGTGGTGTTGGAAGGTTATGATCGGGTATCAGGACATTTTTTTTGGAGTTTTGGGTCACTTTTGATGGTCTGTAGGAAAAACCTCAGATGATCAACTTGAGCATATAGGTTAGGTTTCCACCCCGACTTTTGTATCTTGTTGTCTTTATCCCTTTGCCATAGGATCGATCCCATTAGGTTGTGACACGGAACCATCATTGCTGCTTTAGAAGTGTCAGGATTTGGTGGTAGAGTTTACCGGAACATGGATGCCCTAGGTAGATCCTGGTTGCGTTATGGTGTCCATGCTGTCACTAATGAATGTAGGCTCGGGAGTCCTTTTTGTTTTTCCTGATTACGAGTTTGAGCCTCATTTGCATGATTCTTTTTCACTCTTAACCTCACCCTCGGGACTCCCAAAAAACATAACGGGTCTTCTTTTAATCCCTTTTCAGACCATCTAAACATGAAAATATTGTCGAGCGATCTTGTGGCCTTTCATGCTCACTAAACTGAAATTTGAAGTCACATCTATCCGGCGGTAGTTTGCCCCTTTTTCGGTCCGAACGGTCAACTGTACGAACAAAGGTATACTCTAAGGAACTTCAGTTCTCTAGAAGAGTACCCTCAGGTATAATTTTAACCCTTTTTCATGCCTGAGGTACTAAATGTATGAAAAAGGAGCCCCCACAGAGTCCATAGTGAAGCTCTTTTCAGACTCCCTAAAATTGAAAAGATCATCGAGTGACCTTATTATTTCACACTCGTTAAAATGGTCCAGAAGAACATTCCTAACGGAGTCCATAGTTAATCTTTTTTCAGACTCCTTAAAAATGAAAAAATTGTCGAGTGATCTTGTCATTATCACACTCATTAAAATGGTTTTGAATAGATGTATTGTCGGTGCTAGTTTACCCCTTTTTCAAACCGACTAGACTACCTTCGAAAAAGGTACCCCATTGGAGTCTCCTTTTACATTTTTCAGACTCCCTAAATATGAAAAACCACCAAGCTTACCTTCTCTGGGCTCATTAAACTCACATCGAAGGACATTACCATTGTGTGTTTTATTAATTGCATTTGCATACCCATGTCTTTGGCCTAATGTCAGCTCCATGTTGCTCTCAACTGAACCATCTAAAGCATGCCTTATACGTAAGCCCTGTAGCACTTTGCCTCTGCGTCTTGACACCTTTGGCCCCTGGAGGATTTTTCCCAAGTGTCCTTACTTTGAACGTCAGTCTTGTCCCTGCTCCTTGAACTTGTATGTTTGAAACACTCATTCCTCCTTTGTAACGTAACATTCTTTTATTCTTTTTCCAAAATTATTGAAAAAGACAAAAAAAAACTCAAATATACCCCAAAAAGAGGAAGAGAAAAGCATTTTCTTTATTGGCAGCATAATGAGTCACCCTTGGATAAAGCACATCTGTCCATTTGTTCGTCAAACTTTGGGATTTAATACGACCTTAGGAATTTGTTCTCACTACATAGAGTTGTGTCCTCCTCCATTTGGTTATTCTTCCAAACATATGGAGAGTTTGTGTTGCCTCTTGCCTTGTAAACTTATCTTAATTCCATTCTGCCTGAGTCTCATCATTTGTCGTGCTATTGTCCAAGGGAATCTTTTACCACGCCTGAGTCGGCCCCTCTGTATTTTTTCTCTTTCCCTCATGCCCGGCCATCCTGAACATCCAATCAAGTCTTTGTTCGAAATTAATGAAGCCTTTAGTCTGATCATCAAGATTCTCTAGTCCATGACCGACAATCCGTCGAAGACCTCTGGGTAGTGAATTCATACACTCATATTACACTCCTACCCGAGTTTTGAAGATTTTGAAGTTGTTTCTCGAGCTCTGAAGACCTTATCTCCAGCCAACAGGCCTTATCAGCTTCTAGAATATGGATACTCTACACCTATATCTTTTTGATTTCGAGATGTATCTCTGTTGTGTATTGCTCGCGCTACACTTTATATAGTTATATGACATGGATCTACAGTGTATTTGATTGGTAGCCATGATTTTATTTTATCCCGAGCATGGGTATGCCCTCCTCAGTGAGACAATTATTATTTTGCAGACGACACCTCCCAATTTCTGGTCCCTGGGCTCACTTGTTCGGCACATCGGTGAAGATTGTTAATGTATTTCAGCCATCAGATGCTCTTCTGACCTCACACATTAGGGGGCATCTGTTATAACCCTAATTTGCACCAGACATGCTTACTTGGCATTAGGCCATCTCAGATTCCTTCTTGGACAAAACAATGCTGAACAACTCTTCTTAAAAACCCCTTTTATAAAGGCCCACACGCCCTACTACATTACTGCATGCATGTACATGCTAGCTGACCCTAGACAACCCACATGTACCTACAAAAGCACAAAAAAAAGAAAGTTGTTGATGGAACACACATCTTTGGGTAAGTTAACTAAACCTTTTGGCCATGCATGGTTGGACATTCGACCAAATACCTAGCTTCTTTTAGCCTATAAAATAAGGGTTAGGGGTCCCATTTGGAGGAGGAGAATCATAGTAAAGAAACTATACCCGATTGAGCATTCCCTTTGTCCCAACCTTTAGCCTTCCTTGTGCAAAGAGAAGTATAGAGAAAAGCAGTTGGAAGACAGTGGAAGAAGATCCCAGGACCATGATTGAGGAGCAGTAGCCGACTTTATCATTGTAAGGTATCATTATGAAGTTAATAAAATAATTTCTTTTCCCGTCCCACCATATGAGATTGTCATTATTGGAATATTGATTGTATGATTGATTAAATCTCTAACCCATTAGTTCATAGATCAAATTCATGTGGAGTTTTGTGTTTGTCTTTATTGAATGTAGGTCAGCATTGGGAGGAGAGTTGCAGTCAAAGAACGACCAAGTGCAAAAAGGGATCGACATCAAACACGAAGAAAAAGGTACGTCAACTTAATCTCTTGAGCCTTGTATTTACATATGAGTAATGGGGGTCTAGGCATGGGATGATGGTAAAAAGTAAGAATCTTTAGGTCATTTATGCATGCATGATAAAACCCTTAGTGCTAGTCTGTAGGAGGGATTTCCCACCCACAACAAAGGGCATTAACAATGTGGAGTGGATTGTTGTTCCAACTGCATTATAAGCAGCTTTACCGGTGTATGTTAGTATCCATCCCTTTGGTTTCGAAGGGTCAATTGTATTGTGTGCAAAATATATTCGTATGAGAATTTGGAATAACATTTTTGTTGTAAATGTTTTGCTTGTACCTCCCGCACCTGTGCAGAACAAGTTCAATGGCATGTGGATGTCCATTTATTTATTTAGGGCGATGTCTTTGACAATTGCTTGTTTCTCTTTATTTAACAATATCCTAAGTCTATAATATTCTTCATTGTCAAGGAAAAATGGGTGGTTTGTGACTTGAAACCCTAGGTTAATTAATTTTTTCATATTTGATTCTTGAGGGCATTGCAAGTCATACAATTCACAATGGAATTTAGTCGATGCTCGTTTTTTGAATGTACCATCAATATCCATAGAGTTATTATCCAATTTCTCAATTTCATTTTCGAGGTCGCCCCATGTTGGATTGATGTTGTATGTAAATTTAGCTGCATTGATTTGTATTGTGTTCGCGTAGAAAATTGAAGCATCCTTCCATGTAGGCAGGTCATGTTTTAATGTATGTTCATTTTTTTTTCAAATGGCACATATAGAAATAGTTTATTTCTAAAATAATTTCCATTGTCAATGTGTTTGTTGTATTTGAGGAACCACATTACATTTGGTTTTTTCCTCTTCGATATGTGTGTACCATTTGTTTTGTACTTGGAGACAAATTCAACAAGGCATATATTCTTAATAGTATGTGGCCACTCAATGTAGTAATCAACAACAGATTGGCACATCACATCTTATGAATTATCATGTTCTTATTTTAATAGAAAGGGTGTCTTAAGCATAAATGTGTGTTGATCTATTGGAGATGTGTTTATAAATACACACTCTCTTGAACTGCAATTTAGTGGTAGAGAGAGTGCTATGTGAGTTGCTTGTTGAGAAAACATTTGTTGAATATTAAGTAATGTATTTCCAAGTGTGTGTATCATTTTCATAGCATCAATTTCACTCCTTTCATGTTCTTTGTGTATTCTCCGAAACACATTTGTCATAGTTTTGTTAACTTTAGTCATGTATGAACTGCAATACGATGTTGCAACATATGTGTTGAGCATGTACTGTGCATATGTGTTTTCATTCCATAAATTTGGCATGTTCTTTGTAGAATTGTTGTTCCAAATATGTGAAGGCTTTTGTCTCAGGAAGATTGTTGGTTGTTTCAGTTTACATTGTATTAGTTTGATGTATTGATCTTCTACTAGCTCCATTTCCACTAAGAAGTCTTCGAAGGTCATTTGACTTTCATAATTTTTTTTCTCTGGAGATGAAAAATTGACTTCTCGTCAAGAGTTTTGTTCAGTGAGCTTATTAGTTCGAGAAATATTGTAATTTTAATTGTTGGAATGGGGAAGTTGTATCTATAGTGGGAATTATTTCATTTCTTACAGCTTCTTGTATGGTAATTCTTATGCAATTTGGAAAGAGTTGGATCCAAGTGGTTTGTGTCACAGGTTATGTATTTGTCCAAGAAATTTTTAATTTATGAGTTACTGTCCCTTCCATATATTGAGGCATATTCTATCCATACTAGCTCATCTTCATTTTCACTTCCTCTATTTTGGAACTCTGTTACAAAGTGGTAGTTTGATACATTTCCGAACAATGTTTCGTCGTGACATAGCAATTTCTTTAGAGCATTTATTTTATGTATATAGTAACAACTACATGTCATTGGATCCTTTCTTATGAAGTAATGAATGTCATTGTCTTCCAATTTTTCAATGTGCTTTCCCTTTCCCATGTTCTTATACAACTTATTCAATGTAGAGACCAATGCAGTCCATTGATCCTCCGCGCTTGTGAATGTGATGAAAAATATTGGAGGCCCCAATTGTCGTATCATTGAAAATATGTTTTTTTGTATCTATTGTAGGTAATCAAGAGAAATGTGAATGTTTTTGAAGTCTATGTATCCAATATCATATTTGAATATTTTCTCCAAGTCTGGTTTGTACTTTACGTCTCTTGTTAATATCTTTCTTCCTCTTGATTGTCCCTTTCTTATTTGTATCCACATGAAAGAGAGTACTTTGTCAATTATTATTCACATGTTTTTAAAAACAAATTTTTTGCGTGATATGAGAAATCACCTCTAGCATGTAGCAATTCCTATTTTACTATTTTTAGGTAACTAAATCTCTTTGCAATGTCATCGTCATGCAGATCTCAATAGAATATGCGTTGGAAAATATGGAAACGCAAGTATTATGAAACACAATTGAACGCTATTTGAAGTTCAATGAGTTAGCGGGAGGTTTGTCGGAACTGACAAACTAACGGGAGTTTAGGCAGAGACCAAAGAGAGACAATTCTGAAGATTTTAATTAAAGTAGTGTCCAAGGAAGTAAATCAGTAGTATAATTCATAATATCTTATCTGAGGCAGAATTACAAAATGATGTAATAAAATCAGAGGAAGAGGAAGATCACCTTGAGGCATAAGTGATTCAGAAGATCTTAATTGAAGTAGAGTCCAAAGATGAGACAGAGGAAGAGTCACATGTAGAAGTGACTTAGAATACACTCAGTATATTCAATCTAAGGAAGAGGTTAAAGAGAGACAATTCATAAGATTTTAATTGAAGCAAGAAATGAAGATATATGCTCTGTTAATGTTGATAAGGTTGATGAAAATGAATGAATAGAAGAATTCCCCTTAACAAGTTATGATGGTGAGAATGTAAATGGTGGATGTTTGGTGAGGAAGCATCAATACCATCGAGTCACAAGCCGAGTTGATTCAAACAAAAAAGAGCTCGACTATCTAGAAATCTAGATGGAAGTAGATTCAATGCAGCTCAAAGACAAGTCAACCGACTGCAAGCCTGCATATTGATGATTCGAGTCAAAGACAGTTCCATCAACTCCAAGACGATTCAAGGACAAGTCTATTGACTGCAATCCTTCACATTGATGGAAGTTGCAAAATTTGGACGAAGATGTTTTGAAAAAGAACAACGGGAATTGAATGATTGAAAAGGAGGTAAGATCAGACAGTTCTAACACAATTCACAAAAATATAACTTATGAAAGTTAATGGAACAGGGCAGACGTGAAAGCTACGGTATGATAAATTGGATTAAATATAAATGGATTAAATATTAATGGAGAATATTAATATTAATATATGGATACTAAATATTAATGGAGAATATGTATATAAATGTTGATATTAATATAAATATTGATATTAATATATGGAGTATAAATAAAAAAATGTGAAAATTATCCAAAAGTTCAAGACACTAATTCACCCCCCCTCTCAGTGTAAGTGTGTGTTTCAACAGAAAGTTCTTTTCTTCTGCATATTTGTCCTTGAAAATGCAAAGTGGACATTTCCCTTTAGCAGGTGCAACTTCGATGATCTTGTCTTACAAATCGTAAATGTGTTGTGACTCTATGAATCGATTTACTAATGTTTCAGTTGGTCTTTCACTATCTAATTCGATATCCATATCACTTCCACAATCAAAATTGCCATTGTCTATGCAGTTGTGATTGTATTTTTCTAAAAAAACAATCCATTTCTTATTTATATAGATGTTTTCAACCTTATATAGAGATCTGGAACATAATTATTTTAGTGCTCTCATGACAATGTTTACACATACTTTTTCGGTCGGGTATGTATTCTTGTATTGGAATCATCTTTTTAATGCAACTGAAATTGTCATTGTTTCATCCATGAATTGTGGCAAGGATTTTTGCACAACATACATGTGGACAGGGACATTGATAATTGATCATGTAAATCCCATCTGGGATCGCTTGTAAACCCATTTCCTAATTTGTGTAAATGCAATTCTGAGTGATACAAGTCTCTATTCAAGTTCCAAAAGTATATTTTCAATTGGTAATGGCATGTTACATCTTATTTTTTCAGGTGTTGCAAATTATGTAAATTTTCCATTTTGGAAGGCTCTCTTGCAAGGGAGACATATCTTCTTACCAGAGAGTGTTTTTTTAGTTGTTGTTAAGCTCATATATTTTTCTTGCAAGTCTTTGGTGAAGCATCTAATGTTGTGTGAAAAAATCGATTGTTCACAAATTGAACATGTGTTCTTAAGTGTGTCCTAAAGCTACTTGATATATATTTCTTGTGCAACATGCTTTTTTACATGGACGTGCACAATAGATGTATTCTTTATTGCTCCTTTCTGCTCAATTTATGTACAGGAAGGTGTATGTTCCATCATAGGATATGTTAATCGTGTTCTTTTAGTAAGAGGCATTGTTGGGTCGATGGGATATGTATGGTTTTCATCTAGATGTATTTTTAGTCCATGTCTGATGGGGAATCTGTCATCACATTTGTTGTTTTCACCAATCATTTTTTTAACATTGTGACAAGAAAGTGTATGATTCTTAGTAGCATGTGTGTTTGTTTGATGGCAAGCCATATCGGAGGTGGAAGCAGTATTTGACAACGACATTTTAGCCTTCTCATTTACAGGATGTATATGATGATGTCTTTCCAAGGAGTGTTCAAGAAGCAATGCATTATTGTTGATACTTGTTGTAGTTGGAACATTTGTAACCAGACAATGGTCAATCCCATGTCTGTTGTTTATACCCATTGCAACTTGACTACAATGTGCATTTCATATGCTATTGTCATTTTCTCTTAGTAATGGTTCATAGTGAATGTGAAATGGATATGTTTCAAATGACAACAAATCCATTGTTCGATCATATCTCGAGCAAGCATAGTAGAGAGTTACAATGTTATTGCAACTGGAGCACCATACTTGGATATTTACATTGAAAATGATTCATATCCATTGTAAACAGAATGGCCCACCCTCTATCTTCACCTTCTCATATGGCATTTACATTTTGACAATATACCCTTGGAAATCATTGATCATTTTCGTACTGTGTATCCAATTCTATAACAAGTTTTGACGTAATCAATTAAATGCATTAGGGTCGCCACTTGTAATTGCATTGTAGAATGATTGCACAATATAAAGTCTCGAGGATTTTCCATTGGAGTTTGTTTCGATAAAATAGAAAATTGTTCCAAACATATTATCCCCGCAACTAGATGTGTTGGTTATTTCTCTTCTTAATCCATGAGTATGCATCTTATGCATAATACACTTACAATGGTATTCGAGGTCCTTGCACATTAGTGACAGGTAATTATTAGTTTCTTAAAAGTTTCATGTGGATAGTTTTTTGTAAATCAATGGTTTGTAATGACCACTAATAGGATTTGCATCATGGAACAAAACGCAATTTATGGTTCTATATCTGCATCTTTGTTGAAATGCAGATACCTTGTTTTCCTTGTTAGTGACCAAACTACAATTGATATTTTCAACCATTTCGCTAGCCATCGTATGTAGAATGTATCTCCCCATAGTCCTTTGTCATTTCCATTTACATTTAGAGAGGCAAATAGTTTCATTTTGTAAATATATGTGTGTACATTGTGGAGTCCATGCAATTGGTATAGAGAATCAGTTGCCTCTAGGTCGCCATTTTGTAAACAAGCCAAGAATTTATCTATTAATCCATTTCACAATTCAATGGAGGAGTAAAGAAAGTGCAATAACACATGGAATGAATTAAATAAACAATCTCATGGAATATATGAAAATGCATCCAATCTAAAGACACCATTGATATGCAGTACATGGTCAATGTTCCTATGTGGAATGCGTTGCTCTTTAGCTTGAAAGATTTCAACATCGACTATTTCTGACATTTCTTAATATATGTATTCAAATTACCCCTAACTTTTGTTTATGATATTAGAGAACTGTGAATAAAAAGGAAACACAATCTCAAAATAGCATACCTTAACTTTTTTATGTCAACCTTGTTTTTTTTTATTGTATAGCTTGCTCTTGAAAAGGGTTTTGATCGATACAACTTGCTGCTGGAAAAGCAAGATATGGACACTGAACATTGAATCAAGTTTAACTACCACTTAAGATTTCTCCTTTGCATCTACTATAATATATTTAGTAACCACAGAGAATTAAATGAATCAAAGAAAATAACAAAAGAGAGAGAGTGATAAACATGTTCCACAATAAATAAAGAGAGATTACTCAAGAAATCTTCAACACCAAAAAAAAAAATGTAAAACGGGCATTGTCACCTAGGAAGTGGATAGTTATATATGCATTTATGTTTCCAAAATATGAAATAAGAAAAAAAATATTTATTTATTTTGAATGTTGACAGTTTTTTAATACATTGTAAATCCTGCCAATTTTATATAAAAAAAATGTTCCTTAATGAAATTGAATACCCTGTCAATTTATTTTTAAAAACCAAAAAACAAGATTTATATTATATTTGAAATGTTGGAGTTTTTATTTTTTCGAGATAATCAATTATTGCATATTTTATCAGTGCACATGCCCCTGTAGGAGAGTTACAAAATGAACAAACAGGTTTGAACAATGTTGAATATGCATTTGTTGTTGTCAGTGCACCTTCAACTTGTATATACATTACAAAATGGAGTAAGCTAAACAATATATATACATGTATAAAAATTCATCAGGTTCATGATCATATATAGACATGCCCATACACCTAAGGGTTAAGAACAATAGGGCAAGAGAAGTTTGAAGAAGGATGGTTTTCCTTGTCTTCTGGAAATGACCTCATCATAAGTCTGTGACTCGCAGTGGATTTCTTCTCCCTCCCAAATAGTTGAAGTGTACTCCCAAGTATACTTGTTCTAGATGCAGTACTCCTTAACCACCTTCTTGGGGTCATGCCTTCTAAATATTTCTTCTCTGAAGCCATACAATAGAAATGCATCCACTTCAGCTTGAGCTTGCTTGATACTTCTGAAAGAGTATGATTTGATCCATAATGGGATCATGGGCCAGATAGATTTCTTGTTGCGATAGAATGCCACCCCAACTCCATGGATAACCATTTGGTAGGCAACCTCTTGTAGCACCAATTTATCGGGGACAAATATTGGTAGTAGATAGGGAGATTTGGTAGCTCTGTATATTTTGAAGTAAGTCCCATGTTCCATTAGATACCAGTCTCCAATATTTTTTTATTATTGATAATGCCTTATATGTCATTCATGGTGTCGATGCATAGAAAATGAATTCATACAAAGGTGCAAAGAAGTGGTTGCATGTCTTGTGGTATTTTTTTGTGTACTTATGCTCCCAGAGCACCTTGCAGTAAATGTGTATGGATGGGTTTGTCGATTGCCATGCCCAACCCACCTTACGGTATTGATGTTCCACACACATGATATCCAATAGATACGATGACATGTGAAATTTTGGAAATGTTTTGGGCTTAGTCTCCTTAATAGTTGTGATAGTCTCTGCTAGGCTTGCCGATAAGATATCATCCCTTCATCTGTGCAGTAATAGATAAGAGGCATTAGTGACAAGGTGAATTTGGAAGCATCTATCTTCCTAGAATACAATATGAAAAGCATTGCCACTATGTATTGGTAGGGAGTTCCTAGTGAAGTAGTTGGATAATCCCTAGATCACGTGTGCTTAAAAATTATATCTGGTTTGTACCATATTTTGAACAAGTCCTTGGCTTTGTGTGGGAACTTTCCGAGTAGTTCCTTGTCCAAATTTCGAGCTCCATTTTCCAACTGATAATATTTGGCCAGATCAGTTGCTTGGAATGATGCTATGGGCTCCCCTATAGCATTGAGTATGTATAAGTTTTGTAGGTCCACATGATCGATAATCCACGCGATTTCATCTGTGCAAAGGAACATTGCAGGATGAGATTCCACCCTATGTAGTTCTGACCTTCGAATATACTTGAAGATTCGGAAATCATCTTGGTATTTGGCATCCATGGGAAAATTTTGTTTTTTAAACATCTGGAAGACCTCACCCCACTTGAGTTGATCTTCTCCTTTCTTTAGGATCCATTTCTTATCATCATACAGTGCTCCTGGGAAATCAAGTTCTTCCTCCATTTTTCTTCTCTTCTTACATGACGACATCTTTGAATTTGAAATGCAATCATAATTAGCACAAAAAACAAATAGTCAATATGACAAGAAAGTAAACGGGAAACATCGCCTATTTGTTTAGAAAAAATCAGTATATATTTCTAAATTTTCAAATATTGGGTAAATCATATTTCTAAATTTTTTTGGACTTATATGGAAAGAAGGTAAATCATACCCTTCAAAATGCATGATTGTGGGCATTATTTAAGCTGAAATTTATAGTTAATTTAAAGAAATATCATGTATGTGAGAATTCCATGTTATCTCCAGCAATCAAGTCTCAGATTTTGGATAACCATCTGGAACAGAATGAGAAAAAACTCTTTGTTGTTTGTAGTATTCGTTTAACTAGTCACACTTAACAACTCTCTCATGTTTGGTCATGGGTTATGTTGATTTTATTGTTATGGGCATTGAATATTCTCAACAAAATCTAAGGAGAGGTGGGATGAGATGAAGAGGCTTTAATAAAATTGTTCAAACAATTCGAGATAAATTGTTTGAATAGGGAAGTTCACACCCAAAGGCCAAATAATTGACATTGGAGGAGAAAAGATCTGAACTAAATGTACTACCTAATAAGACATGGCAATGTATGGGAGAAACCACAATAGGATATTCACTTGTTCAACTGAAACTAGAAAATCAACACAGAGTTCTACCAATTGGAAAACTAAAAGGAGTGACAGTAGATCTAGATGGAGTGCACACTAAATCCGACTTCGAAGTAGTAGAGATAGTGGATGGCACAACACCTTACCTGGCATTGTTTGGCTTGGAATGGGAGTTTGACAATCAGTCCATAATCAACTTAAATACAAGGAATATGACATTCGATTCAGGAGACTACAAAGCCATTGTGCCATTGGACCCATCATAAGGGGAAAGGTTTGTAGAACCCACTTGCTTGGAATAGGAGGAAATTAATCGGTTGTACAGAACAACCATGCGAGAAGAATATTATGTGAACCCAACTGCAAACGGGGTACTCAGTTGGAGAAGAATCACCTCATGTGTGTTAGACTCGGATACGGGCTTAGAAAATTGGCAACAGAGGTTACACGAAGCCTCCACAACAAGATGTGCAAGAATAGACCACACAGTAAGATGGGGAGGTACGGAGATAAGGGAACCTCCCATCTTCCATGGGGACAATGACTTAGAAGCATTATTAACACAATACAAATATGAAGTGTTAGAAAATTAGAGGCTCTTAGCCCTAGATATAGCACTCAAGTCAACACCTGGAAGATGGTGGGGTGCGCACAAAGAACTAGTCAAGGACTAGTACCAATGTAAGCAATTAGGTTTGGCACAGAATAGGGAAGCAACCAGTTGCAAAAATATGATGGACAGGGTGCACCAGCAGAACACTTGTAGAAGTAAATAATGCTATGGAGAATGACACCATCGGAGCAATGGCCTCATCATTTTGTTCACACATTAGAAGGCATCCCAGAAAACTGGTATACAGACTAGGAACTGCGTAGAGGAACTACAAACTGGACAGTATTACAACAGAAATTTATAGTCACTTTCTCATTTGAGCATGATAACCCCAACATAGATGAAGAACTTAAACAAATCAGAGGGATGATATTCATTAAGGAACCAAAATTTGAACTCATGAAGGAAGAATAACAAAAAAATAGACAGACAGTAAAAGAACTATTGTCATGCTACCACGTGCAGGAAGAAGCACCAAAGGAAGATGACCCACATGATATTCAGATTGAGGAAGTTGAAGGTGACAGAGAAGTGGAAGGCCCACCTTTGGAATCAGAATTAATTGTTGTTCCAGTCAAGGTAAATAAAGTCAACATCGAGAAAGTTGATAATCCCAAAATGGCTAGCATTGGAGACTACTAAGATGAGCAAACAGTGGAAAGCATAACATAGTTATTGCGCAAGTACAACGACTTGTTCCCAAAAACCATCACAGAAATGAAAGGAATAGCAGGAGAGCTAGGAGAAATGAATATATCACTCAGAGCTGAGGCAATACCGATCAGACAGCGACCATACAGACTAAACTCGATATATAAGCAAAAATTCAAAGTTGAAATCGATAGGATGTTGGAGGCTGGAATCATAGAACCTGTAGAGGAATATGAATGGGTAATATCGATGGTAGTTCAGGATAGGAAACAAGGGGGAATAAGGATATGTGTTGACTTGAGAAAGTTGAACGATGTGTGCCTACATGACCCGTTCCCTACTCCTTTCACAGATGAGGTGTTGGAGAACGTAGGAGGACAGGAAGCTTATTCATTCACTGACGGATTCTCAAGATACCATCATATCAAGATAGCATCGGAAGATAGATACAAGACCAATTTTTTGAAGGAATGGGGATCCTACCAGTATACAGTCATGACATTTGGACTGAAGAATGCACCAGCAATATTTTCTAGAGTAGTCATAGATGCATTCAAAGAATTCATCCACTAGTTTCTAGAGGCATATCTGGACAATTGGACAGTTTATAGTATGTTGAAAGACCATGTAGAGGTCTTGTGGTTGATGTTATAAAGATGCAAGAAGTGTCAGATATCATTAAATATCAATAAGTGCATCTTCGGAACACATTTTGGGATATTATTGGGCCATACAGTATGCAAACAAGGCTTGCTAGTAGATCCTGCCAAGATTGCAGTAATTGTTAATCTACCACCACAAAATCATTCTACCAATTGAGAGTGACATTGGGACACACAGGATACTACATGAATTTTATAAAAGGGTATGCACAGATCATTGCATCAATGGAGAAATTGTTAATAAAAGACACCAAGTTTCAGTGGAATGAGGACTGTCAGCGCGGACTAGACACCCTGAAAGAAAATATGGTAATCGCACCAATACTAGTATTCCCAGATTGGGAAAATACATTCCATGTGCATGTAGATGCATCGACCATAGCACTTGGAGCTATTTTGGC
>JASDQU010504560.1:51082-65080 GCA_032191745.1 Picea mariana | reverse complement strand
ACTGTTCCCCATACAATTCTTGATGTTTGGAATTTACAAGTTTCTGCACATGCTTGGGTCAGGTATTTAGCCTTTAGCCATTCTAGAACAAAGTTACAATAGAACGACCAAGAATGAAAGAAGAAGAAAGCTGAGCCAAAATTAAATGGAGTAATGGTGGTGATAACACAAGGTGAGAACCTGCATATCAAAAACTGATTAGCGCTGAATAAAATCATGCCTAAATACAACAAACTGACAAGTAAACTATTCACCTTATGAGAACCAACAAAGCTCATCCTCGATTCATCCCTTCGTTGCTTCACAAGACTCTCTATTGCCAACAATTCCATCAATCCCTATTGAATGTATAGAGGATGAATGATGATTTAAAGAAAAAAACATCACTACACTCCAAGCATATCTCTCTCAAAGTTATTTCCCCTCTTTATGGTTGTTTGTTACTCCCTTTAAATCATTTTGATAGGCAATTCTGGTTGTTGATGCCATTAAAATTGAAACAACAATATCTTCTTTAATTTCTTCAAACTTGGTACATGGGGCCACGTGAGGATAATAGTGAGAATTGAGGAGTCAGTGCAGCAATAAAAATAGTAACCGTTCTTAAGAAACCAGAAGTGTTTCATTAGAGGTGAACTTTCCCATCACTTTCATCAAAATTGGTCGGCCAGAGAGGGAGAACAAGCTCGCTTTACTTCATTCCATAAGAAAACTCCCAACATAAACACAAGTGGAATTAACTTTGATAGCATCCAATAGAAATATGACCCTTGCAGATTACCAATGTATGACCCGTGTCTAGTATTGTGGTAATGGAGTTGAAATCATGCTTACTCCAAGCATTCTTCACCGAATCATAAGCTTTATAATTCCCATTGTAAACTTGCCATGTTGCAAGAATATTCCGTAACCTCTTTAATGAAGAGTTACATATCATACAAGTTGTGCTTGGTATATGAATTATACTTTACATCATGCCTTGTCATCATTTAATGTATGAGGCATATATGAAACCTCGACCTTTCAAAAGAATAATGGTATAATATTCATTTCATAATTTAAATATTCTAGAGAGTATAAAAAGTGAGTGTGACAAATAAAATAATATATTTTCTTTTGAGTATGGCATAAAGTTAAGAGAATGGTATAATAATATATTTTTGGTTTATGTCATGGCATGAAAAAGGTGTCAAACTCATTCTCAAGTTATGGTATACCATTTATGATAAATGAGAGGGATGAAGTATACTCTTTTGAAAACTAAGACATGTGAGCATAAGGAATAGAATGATGGGTTTATGATGTGAAACTTAGATAATTTGTTTTTTTTCTCTTTATCAAAATTAAAGCATTGTTAATTGAGGTATAGTACAATATAGGGTGATGAGCAAGGTTCGAAAATATATGATTCTAATGTAAAAAAATATGAGTGTAAGCAATGTGATCAGTGGGAAAAGGGTCATGTTTAGTAATGGGTCAAGTGTCACGATAAAATTTTCAAGAATATTGTGTCAATTTTTAATACGAGTAGGAGAAACTTTGTGTAAATAGTGTGATTCAAGGGGAGCCTGACAATGTTTTGTTGGCTAAGTATTGTTGACCAAAAATGTAGTCAACAGGCTTGTTGCATGAATGTGTTAATAGAATTTTGGTCGAAAGTGTTTATATATTTCCATGCTAAATCAATGTGTCCCCTTTTTTTCCCGGTCAATGGATGTTTATATTTTCAACTTTTCAGTCGAAAATAATATTTTGGTCGAACGTTAGTCATTCTGTTAAATCTAACTTTTGACCGAAAAAACCAACTTTTGGTTGAACTATTAGTTCGGTCGAACACCTGCAACTATGGCAGTGTTCAGAAACTATGAAGTCTCTCCAACTTACTCCAAATTTGGAAGGAGCGAACTCCTTAAAATATTATAAGTCTAGTTTCAGAAGTAATACCAACATTTTTAGAATTGAAACTACTTTCATTTGATACAATTTGTATTCAATTTAATTGTTTTTTAATAATTTTAATTTATTTTATAAAAAAAATATCTACATATTATTTTTCGATGACATTATGATTTAGATCTGCAATAATACACAATGGAAAATTATGGAAAATTTATATCACAAAACCTTTCACTATCTTCTTCAAAAGGGTATTTTAGATTTTACTTTTAAATAAAAATTAAGATACATGGTGTCATACTAAACGTGTTTAAAATATTCAACTTTTTTAAATTGGTCAAATTCAAAAAATTGTAGTAATTATAATATTCTTCCGTTAAATTCAAAACTATAGGCATGCATTAATAGAGTTTGTTTAGATTGTTGCAACATATTTCATTTTTCATAAACAAAAATTTAATAATGAATACATTCACACCCAAAAACATAACGCATTATCATTCCCTTTATTTTTAAGGAACATATTGTCAAACAATTGTTAAATTGACATATCAAATGTCAATAGAAAAAATTTGAAAAATAATCAATAGAAAGCTAACAAAAAAAATTACAAGTTTTGTTTCTACTGTAAAGTGAAATTCTAAATAAAAAAAATACTTTTGTTTACCGGAAGTTGAAAAAATTGTGAAAATATAATTTATTTTCTCAAAAAACAAGTAAAATTGACACCCACATTCATGATTTTACCTAATCTACATAACTCTTATTTATGTCTTGTGTTGCTTTCAAATTCTATTTAATTTTAACCGTCTGGTCTTCCATATCCTTGAGCAATTCTATCCCAAATACTACATTGTATGTTGGGTTATCCCAACTCACTCGAGTATTGCATTTTCTACCATACAAATCTTTAAATGGGATCATATGAATTGAAGTTTGATGCCCATTATTGTAGGAAAAATCAACCAAATGCAAGTAATATTCCCACTTAAATGGCTTATCCATCACATATATTATGAACATGTCTCTAATCACTTGGTTTACTCTCTCTTTTTTCCCATCTGATTGTGAATCATAAGGTGTACTAAAGTTCATATTTGTACCAAATCCCTTAAATAATCCTCTCCTAAAGTTTGAAGTAAACTTTATATCTATGTCTGAAACAATTGTTTTAGGTATTCCATGCAACCTAGCAATTTCCCTCATGTAAATTTCTGCAATATTAGTTGTTGTATGAGTCATCTTCACTAGAACAAAATAAACAATCTTTGTTCATTTGTCCACCACTACCATTATTGAATCATCTTTCCTTGTTGTCCTACACAATTTGGTAATAAAATCAATGGTTACCACTTCCCTTTTATTCTTTGGAATTGGCAATGGTTGTAACAAACATTTTGGGTCTATGCTCTACTTTCACTCTCTGACATTCCATACATCTGACAATAAAATCAGTAATATGTTTCTTCATTCCTTACCAAAAGTATCGGCTTCTTAATGTTGCAATTGTTTTATGAAAACTAGGATGTTCGGCATATGGAACATTATGCATTTCTTTTAATACCAAAATTCTTAGTTCTCTATAATTAGAAACATAAATTATATTTGTATGCATAAGTACTCCATCTTCCTTCATATTATACTATTTAAATTTATGATGTACATCTTTATGTTTTAAGCTTTATTTTACCTATAGGTATTGTTGGTATGTAACAACAGTATCTAAAATTTTGCTCTTTAAATATGAATTGTGCATACTAATGGTTGTAGCATGCATAATATGTACTCTTCTGTTGAGTGCATCAACAACTTTGGTTTTTTTTTTTCTTTGTTATGCTTGATTTCAAACTCGTACTCACTTTAAAATTTCAGCCATCTTGTTTTCTTGGCAGTTAAAGTTGGTTGTTCAAAAATATATTTCAAACCACTAAGGTTTGTCCTTAATTCAAATTTCTTCCCCATGATATAATTCCTCCACATATTCAATGCATGAATTATGGCATCAAGTTATAAATCATGTGTAGCATAATTCCCCTCATGTTATTTAAGATTTCTGGACTCATAACTAATGACATGTCCATTTTGAGTGAGGACTCCACCAAGTCCTTCTTTGCATGCATCTGTGCATACCACAAAATTTTCATTTGGATCAGCAATATTCAAAATAGTTGCACTAGTAATTAACCCCTTCAATAAATTAATTTTTTCTTCACACTATGTTATCCATTCAAACTTAATTCCCTTCTTTTGTAAAGAAGTAATGGGATGAGCAATTTTAGAGAATATTGTTATAAATATCCTCTAGTATCTGGCCAGTCCCATAAAAGATCTTTCTTCTAAAATATCATTTGGTGTTGGTCATCCTATAATCACTTCAATCTTCTTTGAATCCACTGCATTGCCTTCTTATTAAATGGTGTGCCCAAAATAATGGATCTCCTCTTAGTAAAAAGAAAACTTGCTTAGTTTGCCATACACTTGATTCTCCCTTAACACTTGTAGCACCATTCTCAAAAAAAATTCATGTCCTTCCTCCAAATTGGAATAAATAAGTATGTCATTCAAAAACATAATGAAAAACTTATCCAAATAATTTTTTAATATGACATTCATCAAACCCATAAAGACAGTTGGTGCATTACTCAATCCAAAAGGCACCACAACAAATTCATAATGCCCATACTTGTTTCTAAACTTTGTCTTATTGATGGCTTCTTCCTTGATTCTCATCTAGTGATATCCTGACCTCAACTCTATCTTTGAAAATATATTTTCTCCTCTTAGCTGATCAAAGAAACCATCAATTATGGGTATAGGGTATTTTTTATTCACAATGGATTTATTCAACTATTTAAAGTCAATACATAACCTCAATGTTCCATACTTCTTTTTCACAAAGAGTATCGGTGCTCCCCAAGGTGAAACACTTGGGAATATGTAACCCTTCTTCAACAGTTCTTCGAACTACATTTGTAATTATTTTAATTTTAGTGTACTCATTATGTAAGGAGTCTCTGATACTGAGGAAACCCCTGGTACTAAATCAATAGAGAAGTAGATATCCCTCTTTGGTGGAAATCTTGGTATTTCTTTGAATACATCCTCAAACTCTAGCAATACTAAAAATATTCAAGACTTGGCCCTTTGTTCTTTTATGGCTCCTCCACATGAGTTGCATATAGTTGAAATCATTTCCTGAAACATCTCTTCAACAATAAGGTTGAAATCTCCCTTATATAAATGGGCATTGGAATTCCTTTCACGATGCTCTATTTACCTTCTTTATCAAGACATGTAAATGTATTGTTATGGAAATATAGGATAGCATGATATTTTTCCAACCAATCCATTCCAATTAGGATATCATAAGATCCTGATGGTATGATATTCATATCAATATTATTATTCACTCTATTCAAATTTATGGGACAATCTCTACCAGTCTCATTGATCCTTGTTTTATGGTTCCAGTGGCTAACTACACCAACCATAATTTCTCAAGCTTACTGATGTAGGAGCATCGCTCCACCTCAAATCATGCCAGTTGTCTAGCACATTGGTGCACATTCAAGGAGGGGAGAGGCACCAACCCTCTCATTTATCCCTCAAAATTTAAATGTAATTAAGGCAATTGAATGTTGTCGGGATGGAAGAGCCAAGCCATGCCTTCACACAGGTTATAGATGAGATTGCCTTAAGTGGTTGATGGTAGGAAGGATCTATATCTGATTCAGACTAGATCTCCATTCATTGTAATCTTCCTCAATAGATAGGCATTTTGAATAGTGATTAGACACCACTAGTGTAGCTTGGAGGGAAAGCTCGTCGAGCCCCTCTTGTATAAATATTTGTATTGTATACCCAGGGAAGGTTCTGGTTGTTGTGAGGAGGTTGTTGAGAATCGATACTTAGTTGCAGTATGATCTCATACACTATAATTAACATTCAGATTAATACAAAAGAAGCAGGTTTTCCTGCATATGATTTTGTGTATGTTTCCATGTATTTAATGAATGTTATTTGTGTGTTATGGAGGCATATTGTAGATGTATGTTAGATTTCATCTGCAGGGATAGTGATAGAATCATATATCTGTGAGTTTGTTAAATTGTTCTGGTTTATTTAGGCTAAGCGCAAGGAGTGCGCGAAAGAGTGTTGAAATTTTCTGAGCCAACGTGAGGAGTGTGTGTTTGAACTCTTTCGAGTCAGAGAAGAACATGCCAGGAGGGAACACCAGAATAGTCTGCATACTTAGAGGGGAGCCTTAAGGTTACTGAATACCTTAGAGGAGAAACTATGCAGAGAAGGCACAGAAAGCAGAATTGTTAAAGATTTTGTGGAGCTCTGCCAGGAGGGCATTGAGCAGGTGCAAGGAGTGCACAGAACCAACACGTTCTAGACTGTTGGAGAAATTGAGGAAAACCTAGAGTTACTGAACACTCTAAGGGAAGGAAGCTATGCAAGTGTGCATTGAGCAGATGTAGGAGTCACATTGGTAAACCTGAAGGATTTCAGGAACTAGGAGGAAGACATGTGCAAGGAGTGCACCAAGCCAACACCTAGATAAGTGTAGCGAGGAGTCGTCTGAAGGTTCAATTGAGCACAAGGAGTGCGCCAGAGGTAAATCAATTTCTCCTTACAATCTCAGGAGGGAAATCACTTCCAAGACCCAGAAGTCAGGTTTGCAGGAAGAATATCGAAGGCCGTAGCCTTTGATACTTAGGCGATTTTCTCAGTATCGGGAGAAAGTCGAAGCTTAAGAGGAGAAATCTAGACCATCGGATTAGAGTCCAGACATTGAGAGGAGAATGGGCAGCGAAGTTTTGAAGTTATGAAGCCAAGCGGGGTCGTCCATTGTTACGAAAAGATAGGTGGCGAAATATCAGAAGATCTGGGAGATAGAGTTCTGGAATATTTGCGTAGAGCAAAGGGTGATCTTCGCGAAGTCACGAAGGGCAAAGTGAATCTGGACCATCATATCCAGAAGGAAACATGGAGGAGATCCATGGAATTTGGAGGACGAGTCTTTCGAAGGGAAGCAGAGTTGCTAAATCTAAGACTCTCAGATCTCGAAGCATTAAGGGTCATTGATCTAAGGAAGTGATGGGGACAATTGATCCTCGCACCAATTGTGTTCATCGATTCGAAGTTCAAGGAAATAGGATTTGGTTGTTGTGAAAAGGTTCAAGCCCTAATTATGAAGCACCTTTCAGGTTTTATCCCCAGAACAGATCCTGAGGTCACATGGGAGAAGGGGCCTAGCATAGATATCTAGCACCGTTGTTGAATTTCTTCAAAGGGGCCAAAAAAGAGTCGCGGGTCTAATAGAACCTGCACTTTGGAGAAAGAGGGACCTTTGAAAGATGAATTGGGTTCCAACAGGGACCCGAAGATTCGATCTGACTCAGGTGATTGAAAAATCCTAGACCAAGAGGTCGCGCAACCCTGAGCAGAGAGGGGGGGGCTCAGTGCCAGAGTAGTATCAGAGCTTGATTTTTCTTGTAGACAGTAGATGAAGGGAGACATAGTGTGATGCTCTGTAGAGGCTATTGCAAGGTGTGTATAATATGGTATACAGCCAGGTGGCTGCAGGTGAAGCCAGAAAGATGGATATTGAAGGTCATAAGCGAGGTCGAACAGAAGAGTGCCCGTGAAAGAGCAAAGTAGAAATTGACAAGGAGCTCAATGAAATCTGAGTAGAAATGGAGAAGCTAGCATTGAAAATGCAACATGAGAAAAAGGTACACTGGAGGTATGAATGGCCTTTGAAAATGAAATCCAACTGGACTGTTCAGAATTTGTTGGCTAGAAGGCAGAAACATGTGTTAAAAATGTGGTTGAGGCATGTTGAGAACCTCAGTGATGAGAGAAAGAGATCTGGCATATGTCTCGTAGGATTCCAGGTGGGCAATGAGAATAGATCATTCGATCTCATAAAATGTCAGGAGGGTAGAGAAGAAACCCCAAATTTCTAGGTGGGAAAGGGAGAAGAGATGAGATCAGTTGAGATTTCATGTCAATAAAGGGTGTTGACAGATGGAAATAAGGCGGAAGAATAGCCTCATCCATTTGAAGATTCATGTGGAATTGCAAACCACATGAATGGAGATAATGAAAAGTTAAAAACTTCCACCGTCGAGGAGAAGGATCAGGGGAGCATTCTGATCATTAGAGGAATCGAAATATTCCTACCAAGCAGCCAATGAGAGGCTAGCATATGTGTTGCAGGTGCAGCAGCAGAAGAGGAGCACGCAGTTTATTTTCTCACTCCACGAGAGAAGGAATTAGAAATACTAGAGGATTGGTTGTGTTAGCACTCTGTAAATTTCGTCCGGATGAAAAGACAAATGACAGAGGTAACTTTTTCAACCAGCTTTAGAGTTGAGGCACTAGCCTACTCAACTCAGAGAGGTCTCTCTCATGTCATTTAATGTTTCTTTAGCAATCAGTGGCTAGATTTGGTTTGCTTTGGGGGGTTCTTATAAAACAACTAAAGAAACAAAGATAACATTTGGGCTATGGAGTCTAGAATGAACAATGCATTGTCAAAACATGAAAACTATCAAGAGGAAAAGGCTAAGTGAGGCGATGAGTCTGATTTTATATCTGAAATTTGCATGGCATCACAGGAAAAGAAACATATAATGCATCAGAGCATATTAAAATGAATTCTGAATTGGTCAAGAAGAAATACACATAGTCTAAATTGCTTAAGCCAAGAGCATCGCAATGATGAATTTTGGGTTTTTGTTTCTCCAATTTAGACAGATGAAAGTGTAAATGAAATATAAGATTACAGAAATCACATACTATGAAAGAAAACAAGACTCATATCACCACCAATTAGAATCTTTTCATAAACAGTCCAAAATCCACTTCTACATTTATATATTCATTCTAGCCCCAAAGTTTACAAAGGTCTTCCTGCTCAGAGGGAAGGATCCTCTTTTATCCATACTTTCTATATCCTCGAGATAATATATAGAGAGAGGAATCACTTGAGAAATTCAAAACATTTAAACTTCCCCATAATTCTAAAAATAGAGATCGGTTACAAAAAGGAGTGATTTATATAGACAGTTATCCTATTTTAAAGGGATCGTTATGAATAGGTCTAACATATCTGGGGCCTTTTTCCTCGACTGCCATTTGTCCAAAATTTGCTGGAACATACCCAATCCTACCTGAGAATTTATTTCAGCTTGGTGATTTCCTTCTTTAGAGTGCTCAACCAAACTAGTTGATTTTATCCGACGCTCTCCATCGCCTCAGTTCTGATTTCTATTTTCTGTCATTTGTTCTGCTTCTCCTTCATTGCCTGCTTGTAGATTTCGTCCACATGTATTTTGATGATTAGGTCCCTCATAACAGGGTTTAATCTGACCCCTGATTCTGGTTCAGTCACGGGTTCAGTATGAAATTTAGTTGCTAATATCTGCGCAACCAACCTTTCTCTCTTACTCATTGATAAGCCAGACATGTTAATTGAAAACCCTGTTGTACTGGATACTATTCAATTGGGATTGTCCATGTCTTCCAACCTCGTAGAGACCATGATTTTTTCTCTCCCTTAATTTTACAGAGCTTAGGAAATCAATCCAGCTCGAGATTACTTCACTTATGCATGAGACGACAATCTCCCGGAGTAGAATAAGGCCACCCATATCTGAAGACCGGTAGTCCTTGTATCCTAATCATGAATTACTGACAGTGTACTTTGGTTTCCCATGCTTCACCAATCTACTTTGAATGATGAGATTTTGAGTTAGTTATATGATGGTGTTCACTTGACATGTCGGACGGGAAGTACTCAAACCAGCGATGTGAGGTGATTTGACTAGTCATCACCTCCCCCCACGAGCTGTTGATTTGACACATTATACCATGTGACATCGGGGCTGTTTGGAAAATGGTTTCAGGGAAAATTATTTTCACCCCAATGTACTTCTAAGGGTGCCACGCGTCCTCTACTAAAACCACAATGGTTTTCCCCGGTCCACCCTCGCATAATTAAATTGTGTCCTACTTTGTCGCCCGATATGGGTCTCAACCATTGATCTGGGCTACTTCAAGATCAATGGTCCATAGGATTCCCTCCTTCGCGCTCCCACTATATTTTTCCACACTGCCACCACATATGACCTCAGCCTCCAAATGACGCCATGTCCCTATACTACTTTAGTCACTTGCCAAATTTAAACTCGGATTTCAAGCATAATCGTTATGGTGATAACATAGGCTCCAATTGGGGATGTTATCCTCCCTGTGAGGTAGCAAAGAACTGTAGACTTGGTGCCTTCTTCATTGGGATGCCTTTCAAACATGTGTGGGCATCCTGTTACATCTTGGATACTGGACGTCAAATATAAAAACCGGATTTTGCAAACGGCACTCCACTAGATGCTGAAAAAATATTGTTCGGATCTAACTGTATATACTACTGGATATTTAAAACAATGCTTGATCAACAAGCTTATTCGCACACTCATACCAACCATAACTGCTGAAAAAAGGATGTTTAATCAAGTGAAATCATAATCCCAATGTATCCATGACAACATCCTATCCATCGTTCATTTTCTTTGCACTTGCTTGTTCCAAAACCCTTTTATTGATGATTCATTCAAAATTTTATCCATAAGTCCAATTCTTAAAAATTTTGAAGGACCTGGATTTTTCACTTCCTCCAACAAGATCGCAAATGGATCTTCTAAGATATGCATAAAACAATCATCACATTTCACTCCTTCCAATGCATTTATGTTTTCAGGTGATTTAACTTGTTGACTTATATTGAAGAAATGACAGAGTTGTTGAGAAGTCTGGTAGTAAGTATTTCTTGAGTCATAATGAAACCATGGCTGGAGAACATCATCTAATGTAAGAAGACTCACATTTGATACAGACATTGATTTGTTGTAATCCACTATTATTGGTGAATTATGATTGTAAACTTTTTCCATATAATGTGTCTTGGGATCATGACATATATGGAAGAATGTTTCTGTTTCAAGAGTCAAGACATAAGAGCAAGCTTCCTCCACAAGTGTTTTCTCATTACTTGAAGTCTTCATAGGTGAAGTTTCAAAATCTTCATCCATGCCTAGGTCGTTCAGAAACAGGATCACTATGTCATTTTCAAGGGAAGAAAGGCAACCTTGAAATACTTTGTCTTGTTGGGGATATTGTTTCACATCTGCATTAGTTTTAGGAGAAAGAAAATGACCTTTAACAACAATTTATTTATCATCTTCTTCCTTAACCTGATGGTCAAGCGTAGGTTGAAACTTCGAATTTAAATAAATTTCCAAGTAATGATTGTTTAATGCATGTGAGTGTAGTTGGTGTTCCTCAGTGATAACAACCTTTTCAAGTAAAACAGTGCTACTGTGAATACAGTCGGAACTCCCTATTTTCTCTGAAATCTCATGATTTTCTTTTAACCATTCAAAGGAAGAAAAACATAAGGGAAGAGAGTTTTTATTTGTAAGTCCATTGCTTTCTTCACTTTCAACGTCATGCTTGGATTCTTTCTGCTTCGAAACACTATAGACATTTTGTTTCAACAGTTCGAATGAGGAAAAACACAATGGCAAGGTTCTGTTACCTAACTTGAAACCTTATTTATTTTCTCCAGTGCCATCATAGGTACATTTCTCCATTTATTTGGATTGTTGGATATGCTCATTTTCAGCTTTGTCTTTGACTAATGACTGTACTTTCGAATTGACAAGATCTTCTAAAAAAGTAATAGGGTCATCAAGCGTCTGAGAAGAGTGTTGCATTATCTTGGCAATCTATTTCATCGGTCTGGTGTGACTTTGCATCAGCACAAATTCGTTTGCCTCAACAATGACCTAATAATTTTCTTTCAACAATTTGAATGCAGCAAAGCACAAGGGTAGAGAATTCTCTTCAATTGATTCAATACTTTTCTCTTTGTAACTGTGATACGTAGGTTTATTTATCCCATTGTACTGTTGAAAAAGAAAGTCGTCAACATCACAATCCTCCTCATATTCGTCATATCCAGGCAAATCAACCTTTTGTGCGATGTCATCTAACAAGAACAAACTGGGAAAATCAACCTGTTCTTCAACAAACTGATTTGTAAACTCATCCTCTTGACCGTCTATAAAAAAACACATAAAACCATCATCCTTTTGCTTATCATGAGATGGATCAGCACCCCCTTTTTCAACAGGTGGAATATAAAATTTTGCAGAATCATTGGCATTGGAAACTGCAAGAGGACCTATGGTCTCTTCAATTCTATGCTCAGGATCCCAATCAACCCCTTTATTCTCATATTCACCTTCATGGTATTGAGCATTTGGTCCTTCATTTTGAATCTGTTTACATGCTTGGATGTTGTGTTGAATGTCCTAAGCATCATAGAACATTTTTTGTAAGGACTTGGACCTTCTTTCCATAAGGAGGAGAGACGAATCTGGATGGAGAGTAGTTGCATAATGGAGCATGGCAGCAGCTTCAGTGGGTCAAATTTCTTTGGGCAAATTGTGATAGATACTGGAAAACCTTCTACTGAATATAGAAATAGTTTCATTGTCCTGCGTTTTCAAAGCATAGAACTCTCTAAGTTGTAGGTCCAAATATTTCTTCTTGCCCCAAAACTTTAAAAAGACATCTTTCAATTTCTCCTGTTAAGCCCTAATATTGGCTCACTACCCCTTAATTGGGGCATATTATATTAGTAATGTTATTTTATTTATGTCGGATTTAGGCCATTAGTTGTAATTATACCTCCTAGTCTCCTATATATACCAAGGAGACATTTTCATTTTAAATCATCTTGTACTTGAACATTTAAGTGGGGTAAAAGGAGGTTGCCCCCTCGAAGAGGCTTATTATATGAAATTATCTCTTTTTCAAGGCGTTGAGTACTTTTTCTGAGGTTTTTCTATGCTATATTGATATTTGGTTCTTAACATATGGTATCAGAGCTCAAGGTCTTGGGGTTTCGCTGCTACATCTGAGATACCTTGGTATTTTCACTATAACATTTTTTATAAAATGTTTCCGAAGGAACGGCTTGGAGGATATTTAGTAGACAGATCAAGGTACGTTGGGTTCAAAATTAAGAACCTAAGGCCTTAGACTTTCGGAGATACAACCTGTACAAGATAGGGTTCTGGAATCATCATGAACTGAGTCATTGCGGAATTTTCTCTATAAAAACTTTTCTGTAATGTTTCAGACCCTGAAATTTGGAGGATATTTACAGAAATTAGTAAGGTATCTGTGGTAAAAATTTCAGCTTCTGGGTCATCTTAAATTTGTATATACACCCTGTGTAAGATAGGGTATCTGACTAGTCCTATTGACTAGTCTCAAGAAGGTGTTCCAGGTAAAAAAATCATAACTTATTCCTAGAGTATCCAAATTGAGTGGGACTGGTTTTATTGGATCATGGACAATCTGTAGTATTTATGGTGCGGGTTTCAAAATTTTATATCAATCATTTTGTGCGGGGCACGCTATACAAGTGAGATCTCCTGGAAAGGAAAAAAATCGGCAAGTTGTGGGGAAGTTACCGTAAATTCCACTTGGCACATCCAATTTTGATTAGACCTATGGCATTTCAGAGAAGAAATATCAGAGAACTACATAAAATAAATTTTCATACCCAGAAGGGCCGAAATTTGGGAGATACAACAGAAGAAATATTGTCTAGCAGAACCACCTCAAAATCAAGGTTCAAAAGTGATACTTGGCCAACATGCCACCAAAAAAGGGAACTTCTACACCAAATAAGCCTCTAGAAAATCCTACTTGGACTCTTGATGAATGTGAATAAATGCATAGGGACATAAATGAACTAAAAAAGAAGATGGATTCAATGGAAGCTATGTTGGATACTAAGATGGATGGTTTAAAAGGGGAGATCATGGAAGTATTGAAAAAAATCGTAACAAAGAAGACACCTGAAAGTGAAAATGCATCCCATGAAATTCATGATGAGGACACAAGGAAGGTGAATCAAGAATGGAGAAAATCCAACTTTGGTTTGAAGACCAACCACGTTCCTAAGATTGATATGAGGAAGTTTGATGGCAAGGACCCAATCACATGGATACTTCA
>JASDQU010504560.1:0-50240 GCA_032191745.1 Picea mariana | reverse complement strand
TATTTTTAAGACTACAACCATACAAACAGATGTCCCTCAAGCAAGCCAACAAGGATAATAAATTATCACCAAAGTACTATGGCCCTTATAAGGTGTTGCAAAAGATTGGTACTATGGCATACAAATTGGAGTTGCCTGCATCTTCACGAGTACACCCAGTTTTCCATGTTTCATGTTTAAAGAAGGTTATAGGAAACAAGATCCTAGTTCAAACTATATTGCCAGAACTTGACAAGGAAGGAAAAATCATATTGGAGCTTGAAGTCATCACTGACACAAGAATTCACTAGCTGAGGAATAGATCTATTTTAGAGTATCTCATTAAATGGAGGAAACTACTGGCTGAAGATTCCACTTGGGAATATAAGTCTTTTATACAGAAGCATCCAGAGTTACTCAAGCGTTGCAGACAACACTTGTCTCAAGGGGAGGGGCATGTTAAGCCCTAATATTGGCTCATTACCCCTTAATTGGGGCATATTATATTAGTACTGTTATTTTATTTATGTCGACTTTAGGCCATTAGTTGTAATTATACCTCCTAGTCTCCTATATATACCAAGGAGACATTTTCATTTTGAATCATCTTGTACTTGAACATTTAAGTGGGGTAAAAGGAGGTTTCCCCCTCGAAGAGGCTTATTATCTAAAATTATCTCTTTTTCAAGGTGTTGAGTACTTTTTCTGAGGTTTTTCTATGCTATATTGATATTTGGTTATTAACACCTCCCATGAGCTAATCGTCTTTGGCTGCAAATGCTTGAACCAGTCTTTGGTGTCTCCTTTTAAGGACTGAAAAAAGGCCCTCATACACACATCATCATGGTCAATGTCAAACAAATCTATAAAATGCTCAAACCCTTGGATGTGTTTTTCAGCTGAGATGGTATTAGGTTCCCCATCAAACACGGGTAGGTACTTACAGTACTCAGGAGGAAAATCATGAAGGATTTGAGGTAGCTTCAAGGGATTTTATTTGTGTTGAATCTTAGGGGACGTTGGATTAAGCATAGGAGGTGAAATAACAGTCTTATATTCATGAGGATTATCTTTATGGTCCTTATATGGCTTAGATGGAATATTTTTATCAAGGCCATTGATAAACTGAGGGGACATTCGTGTAGCTTTAAGAGGGGGATATATAATTTAAAGATTGTCATGGTCATGATTTTCATGCAGTAAGTAAAGAAGAAATTGTCTAGCATTTTCAAGAAAGGACTAGAGGCAACTTATAACAAATAGTAAAATGACATGGAAAAAATCCCATTTTGAGCATTTGTTTTCTTTCATAACGCCTTCTCATACCTCTACCAAGGGGCATCATCTTTTAGTGAATTCTCTGAACTGCATTCGAAATTTGAGTGGAATCGCCAATAAATTTTTGGGATCTGGATTCTGCATTAAGAGTGTAGTCGCCATTGATGTTTTGGAAGTTGGATTCTGCATTGAGAGTGGAGTCGCCAGTGAAAATTTAAATTTATGGATTCTTCTACCAGTCGAATCACCTTCAAACTGATTTTTTAATGTGTGGAGTCACCAGATCAAGAATACATCCAATATGTTCCTAAGTGTCTATTGCTCTCAAACCTTAGAACTCAACCATGTCATTCTTTCCCAGGGAAAATTTTCAATTTCGTCCTCGGCAACGGCGCCAGAATGTTAGTACTCTATAAATTTCGTCCGGCTGAAAAGACAAATGACAGAGGTAACTTTTTCAACCAGCTTTAGAGCTGAGGCACTAGACTACTCAACTCAGAGAGGGCTCTCTCGTGTCACTTAATGTTTCTTTAGCAATCAGTGGCTAGATTTGGTTTGCTTTGGGGGGTTCTTATAAAATAACTGAAGAAATGAAGATAACATTTGGGCTATGGAGTCTGGAATGAACAATGCATTGTCAAAACATGAAAACTATCAACAGGAAAAGGCTAAGTGAGGTGATGAGTCTGAGTTTATATCTAAAATTGCATGGAATCAGAGGAAAAGAAGCATATAAATGCATCAGAGCATATTAAAATGAATTCTGAATTGGTCAAGAAGAAATACACATATTCTAAATCACTTAAGCCAAGAGCATCGCAATGATGAATTATGGGTTTTTGTTTCTCCAATTTAGACAGATGAAAGTGTAAATGAAATTCAATATTACAGGAATCACATACTATGAAAGAAAACAAGACTAATATCATCGCCAATTAGAATCTTTTCATAAACAGTCCAAAATCCGCTTCTGCATTTATATATTCATTCTAGCCCCAAAATTTACAAAGTTCTTCCTGCTCAGAGGGCAGGCTCCTCTTTTCTCCATACTTTCTATATACTCGAGAGAATATATATATAGAGGAATCACTTGAGGAATTCAAAATGTTTAAACTTCCCCATAATTCTAAAAATAGAGATCAGTTACAAAAAGGAGTGATTTATATAGATAGTTATCCTATTTTAAAGGGATCGTTACAAATAGGTCTGACATATCTGGGGACTTTTTCCTCGACCGCCATCTGTCCAAAATTTGCTGGAACATACCCAATCCTACCTGAGAATTTATTGCATCTTGGCAATTTCCTCCTTTAGAGTGCTCAACCAGACTAGTTGATTTTCCCCGATGCTCTCCATCGCCTCAGTTCTGATTTATGTTTTTTGTCATTTGCTCCGCTTCTCCTTGACTGCCTGCTTGTAGATTTTGTCTGCGTGTCCATTGATGATTAGGTCCCTCATAATAGGGTTTAATCTGACCCCTGATTCTAGTTCAGTCGCGGGTTCAGTATGAAATTTAGTTGCTAATATCTGCGCAACCAACCTTTCTCTCTTACTCATTGATAAGATTGACATGTTAGTTGAAAACCCTGTTGTACTGGATACTATTCAATTTGCATTTTCCATGTCTTCCAACCTCGCAGAGACCACGATTTTTTCTCTCCCTTAATTTTACAGAACTCAAGAAATCAATCCAGCTTGAGATTACTTCACCTGTGCATAAGACGATGATCTCCTGGAGTAGAATAAGGCCACCCATATCTTAAGACCGGTAGTCCTTGTATCCTAATCATGAATTACTAACAGGGTACTTTTGTTTTCCACACTTCACCAATCTACTTTGAATGATGAGCTTTTGAGTTAGTTATATGACAGTATTCACTTGACATGTCGAACGAGAAGTACCCGAACCAACGATGTGAGGTTATTTGACTAGCCATCACCTCCCCCAATGAGTTGTTGATTTGACACATTATACCACGTGACATCGGGGTTGTTTAAAAAATGGTTTCAGGCAAACTTCTTTTCACCCCAATGCACTTCTAAGGGTACCACGCGTTCGCTACTAAAACCACAATGGTTTTCCCCGGTCCGCCCTTGCATAATTAAATTATGTGCTACTTCATCGCCTGATATGGGTCTCAACCATTGATCTGGGCTACTTCAATATCAATGGTCTATACGATTCCCTCCTTTGTGCTCCTGCTATATTTGTCCACATTGTCGCCACATATGACCTGAGCCTCCAAATGACGCCATGTCCCTATACTTATTTAGTCACCTGCCAAATTTAAACTCAGATTTTAAGCATAATTGTTATGGTGATAACAAGTTGAACAATCCAGAACCAGAAGATGGATGCCAGGAGACAATCATGCAGATTGAAGCAAGATGCTAGCATGTGGAGAAGCTGGAAGAAGTTGGAATGGAACCAGTGCAATCGAAAGTGGCAGAAGATAATATGTAAGAGGATATAGTTGAGCAATAGCTCAGTAAGGATCTTGAAGAATTAGAGTTTGCAGCAGAGTGGCCAACCAGCGCCAAGGGAGATGAAGGTAGCTTGGGGGACCAAGTTGGTTTGTTCATCGATTGACATGAGGAGTTGCAGCTGAGCAGTCTACATAAGGAAAGCCAGCCATCAGAGAAGCCAGAAGAATTCATAGAGGAGATAAGGAAGCTGATGATAAAGTCATCAAAAGAAGTTGTCAGTGGGGAGAAGCTGAATAGGAGAAGACCTGCACGAGTAGCAGGGATGCAGCAGAAGCATCAAAGCAGAGGACAAGAAGGACATCTCCAGGAGAAATTTTGGGATTCAGGAGGATTTCAACAGAGATGAGAATCTCATGAGAAGGATCTCATGAATTTTTCACATCAGTGGAGTATGATGCAAGAGCATCTCTCCACCTCATCTCGCGCCATTTCTCTAGCACGTTGGTGCGCATTCAAGGAGGGGAGAGGTGCCAGCCCTCTCATTTCACCCTCAAAATTTAACTGTAATTAAGGAAATTGAATGTTGTCAGGCTGGAAGAGCCAAGTCGTGCCTTTGCATAAGCTGTAGATGAGGTCGACTTAAGTGGTTGATGATAGGAAGGATCTAGATCTGATTCAGACTAGATTTCCATAACTTGTAATCTGCCTCAATAGATAAGCATTTTGAATGGTGATTAGACACCACTAGTGTAGCTTGGAGGGAAAGCTCGTCGATCCCCTCTTTTATAAATATTTATATTGTATACCCAGGGAAGGTTCCAGTTGTTGTGAGGAGGTTGAGGAGAATTGAGACTCAACTGCAGTTTGAGCTCATACACTATAATTAACATTCAGATTAATACAAAAGAAGCAGTTTTTCATGCATATGATTCTGTGTATGTTTCCATGTATTTAATGAATGTTATATGTGTGTTATAGAGGCATGTTGTAGATGTATGTTAGATTTAATTTGCAGGGATAGTGATATAATTCTCTATCTATGAGTTTGTTAAATTGTTATGGGTTCTTTAGGCTAAGTGCAAGGAGTGCACAACAAAGTGTTGAAATTTTGTGAGCCAACATCAGGAGCGTGTGTTTGAACTCTTTCGAGTCAGAGAAGAACATTCCAGGAGGGCACACTAGAATAGTTTGCATACTCAGAGGGGAGCCTCAAGGTTACTGAATATCTTAGAGGAGAAACTATGCAAATAAGGCACAAAAAGAAGAATTGTTGAAGATTATGTGGAGCTCTTCGAGGAGGGAATTGAGGAGGTGCAAGGAGTGCACAGAACCAACATGTTCTTGAGTGTTGGATACATTGAGGAAAACCCAGAGTTACTGAACACTCTGAGGGAAGGAATCTCTGCAAGTGTGCATTGAGCGGATGTAGAAGTCGTGTTGGTAAACCTGAAGGATTTCAGGAAGTAGGAGGAAGACCTATGCAAGGAGTGCATCAGGACAACACCTAGATAAGTGTAGTGAGGATTCATCTGAAGGTTCAATCGAGCACAAGGAGTGTGCCAGAGGTAAATCAAATTCTCCTTACAATCTCAGGAGGGAAATCATTGTTGAGACCCAACAATCGGGTTTGTAGGAAGAATATCGAAGGCCACAGCCTTTGATACTTAGGTGATTTTCTCAGTATCGATAGAAATTCAAAACTCAGGAGGAGAAATCTAGACTGTCAGATCAGATTCCAAAGATTGACAAGAGAACGGGGAAATGAAGTGTTGAAGTTCTGAAGCCAAGCGAGGTTGTCCATCGTTAGGATAAGACAGGTGGCGAAAGATCAGAAGATCTGGGAGATAGAGTTCTGGAAGATTTGTGTAGATAAAAAGGCGATCTTCATGGAGCCACGAAGAGAAAAGTGAATCTGGACCGTCAAATCTAGAAGGACACATGGAGGAGATCCATGCAATTTGAAGGGAAGAAGAGTTGGTGAAGACAAGACTCCTGAAGCCCGAATCATTGAGGGTCATTGATCTAAGGAAGTGACGGGGACCGTTGATCCTTGCACCAGTTGTGTTTGCTGATTTGGAGTTTGGGGAAACCGGAGTTGGTTGTTGTGAAAGGCCGAAGCCCGAAGTCCAAAGTGCCTTTCAGGGTTTATCCCTATGACACAGCCTGAGGTAACATGGGAGAAGCGGCCTAGCACTATGAGCTAGCATCGTTGTTGAATTTCTTCAGAGGGGACAAGAAAGAGCCGTGGGTCTAATAGAACCTTCACTTTGGATAAAGAGGGACCTGTGAAAGCTAAACTGGGTTCCAAAAGGGCCCGAAGAGTCGATTCAACTCAGGTGATTGAACGATCCTAGACTGGGAGGTTGTGCAACCTAAAGGAGAGAGGGGGAGTCTGCACCACTTACTTTTCTTCAAATGAAATATCTCCACTATTTTAGTATAAATGTAACTATCAATTGCTCTTGAATCAATTAAAATAGAAATATGTTGATTTATGATCTTACATTCCACCTCAATCATATCAGAATGATGTTATGCTTTTCAATCTTCCAAGTCTTAACATATCTTTATAATGTTTATGCCCATGTTTTCTACTATTGTAGCCTCTTGAATGTTGTGTAGTGTCTTCTCTATGAGGAATTTTTTTTACATGTGATCTTCTTTACATCCCCAACATTGGATTGGTGGTATTCCCATTTTTCCCAAGGATTCTTCCTTCTTGGATTCATTCTTAGTAGGTTGATCTTGTTTATATGTTCTAGGATTGTTTCTGTTGAAAGGTGTTTTGAATCCCTTCCTTCTTTGATTATATTTCTCCTTCTTCTTATCTTTCCAAGATTTTTGAAATGATTCTCCACCCTTTCCTTGCTCATACAGGTGCTTAGCTTTTCTAATGGTCTCTGTCAAAGTTATGGGCTCATCATATTTATTTATTTATTTATATAAAGATGCCATTCCATTCAGAATCCTTTGTATCTTCAACTTATCATACTTCATAAACCCCACATAATTCAGCAATCCCAATAACTTCTTCTCATATTCTCCCATGGTCATGCTCCCTAGCATGAGTTCAAAGAAATCTTGCATATTCTTATCATAATAGTGCTCTGAAAGATACTCTTATTGAAAATATTTATTGAATTGCTTCCAAGTAATCCTACTCTTATCAATGTGTTCAACTTTCTTCAATTGATCCCACCACATAGCATATTTTCCATGCAAATAGTATGTGGAAACCCTGGCTTCTAGGTTATATGAGTAGTTTTGGAACCAAAAATACTTCATGATTCCAAGCAATCAGGCTTCAGTGTCATCTCCCTTTTCTCTTTCACCATCAAAGGATGGTGGCTTAAGATTTTTGATCTCCCCTTGCAAATTTTCCAACTCGTATCTTCTTCTTTGATGCTTAATAGGAGACACTTTTGGACTGCTCTTTAACTCTTCAGATGCTTAAAAATTCTTGGTTGAGTGAGGAGGTGAATCATGTCTATTAGTTCTACTAGAACTTCTTGAATGACTAGGTCTCATGTATTCATCTCCCCTTGCATGGTGTTTGTCTTCATCCTCGTGTCTTGAGCTTGATCCATTCTTCACTTGTCTCTACAAATGATTTAGGTTTTGCATCATCTTGAAAATTATTTGACTCTTCTCCTCCTATGCTCTCATTATATTCTCATTGTCAACTCTATAACTATGCACTTCCATTCTCAAACTTCTCATAGTCTTTACCAATTATGTTGGCTCCACTCTGCTCTTGTGTCCATTAGATTATATCTTCGCATTACCCACACTAATATGTTGTCCTTTGGATTCTCTCTTATGACTATAAAATTTATGTGCATCCTCCATTTCTTTGATATGCAATCCTAGACTTGAATTGATCTTCTTATACCTCTAATTTTGTGAAATATGCAAACAACCATTTTTGTTAGAATTATGCATATTATAATAATTTCGTCAGTTAATGTTATACGTGTGTTTTATTCTCAATTCATGAAGAATCCTATCACAATTCTCCAAATTATAATATATCAACATTATTCTCCTTTAAACTATATTTTCAATGACTATTCATGTGCCTTAATCCGATCTCTAAGCTTAAAGTTATGATTTCCTGAAAAAACCATTTTCACCCAATTTGTGCAGTTTCTTCATTGGTCTAATTTGACTAGGAGGCCAACTTTTTTCAAGTGCAGAAGAAAATCCATATAGAACCAATAAAACTTTTGTATTGGGAATTGATAATACACATTATGTTGAACACATAGAAACTTTCATATTAGCAATCTATTGCTCCAGTAAGATTCTATAACAATATAGAATTTGCAAGTGTCTTTTTTTTTCAATTTTTCCGGACTTAGAAATTTTCGCAAAACTGGCTATCTCCCAAAGTGTACACTTATGGAAAAACTTTAATAAATAAAACTTGTATGTTTTTATGAGTATATAAAATGTTAGGTAAATAAAATTTTCCACTTTTGTAATCTGGGATCACTTTTACTCCTATGAAAATCCCCAAAATCCCCAAAAAGTGGTCGGAAATAGTGGTTTTTGGCTTGTTTTAACAAATCCCCCTTCCAAACCCCTTAGAATTTGACCATATTCTGCATTAGGTATTTTCATGTCTTCTTTTTTAGCTCTCTCCAAAAAAATATCTTAATATGGATCATGGTCATTGAACTACACCCATATCTTTAAAATCCATTATTTTGAACTTTCTAGAAAATTCAAGTAGAAATGGCCAATAACTCTCACAAAAAATTTTGTATCCCTCCTCATTGTAGAAAAAACCCAGAAAATGTATTCTCATGTTATGGCCAAAATATGATTTTGGCTCTAGACTTGGTTTTGTTTTTTGAAACATTGGTTACCATCTGCCTATGTGGTAATCTATTGACGTGGTTGATGATGTGGCACCATGGGTCCACATGGCACCCTGAGAGATGCCATGTCACCCCTCCATCCATCTTGATTGTAACGTCCCCAGCCACCCGAGCCAGGAAGCGCCACTACAAAACTTCTTTGTTCAAGATCTGATACCAAATTGTAACATACCCAACTACCCAAGCTAGGTCATGCCACTTAAAAGAACAATACCATATAATAGACAACATGGACATTCTATTACAGAACATATTTATGCGGAATTAACAATAAAACATACATCCAACAACATATGCCATTCTTATAAATATAAAGACATGTACAGGATACACAACATACAAATTAACATAGAAATGGTACTTATATTTTTATGAGAAGACCACCAACTACGTGCAGACCTTCCACGAACCTCCCAGCATTAGACCACACCGCTCATCACTCTCAGCAGTGAGTCACCCCTGAGATGGGACTAAACTCCACCCGGGCAAAGGGACTCCTAGGCTAGGCAAGGACAATAGGAAGTTGCACCAGTCAATAGGAAGGACTTTCTCCAAGGATCCAACTTACACACACAACTCTCAGCCTCTCATTCCCCACATGCATGTCCCACCTAGGAAGTATGCACCTTCACTTTCCAACAGTCCATCAGTTTCTCAACTTCCCTTCCAGGGCTTCAGCAATAGGTCAGGCAGGCAGTCTCAGAGCATTATAGTTGTTGTTGGACTCCCTTCAGGAGAAATCACTTCCCCAACAATGTCTCTCACCTGGAGAGAGTTTCTCACAGGCCTGACAACCTGCTTCTTCAATCGCAAAAAACTCTCTCACTTAGAGAGAGTAGCTCACGGGCCTGACAACCTGCTTCTTCAATCCAACTCCTTAGTCAAACGGGAAAGGGTGATGGCAGCAATAGAATTTGGGTATCACACATGTGAAGAAATAAATCGAACTCTCATAAGGCAGGGCACGAGCTCCGCAAAATACAAGTATGAGAAAGTTGCAGAGGTTCACAATGGAAAAGGTTTCAACAATGGAGAGGTTCCACGATGGAGAGTGTTAGCTCTCTGTAAACTTCGTTCGGCTGAGAAAATGAATGACAGAGGCAACCTACAAACCAAATTTGAGGTCGGAAACTAGCCTTTCTGACCTGGATAGGGCTCTCTCTGAGACTTCGTATCTGTATATGTTATGGATTTAAACTGTCGGCTAGATTTAACACTTTCGTAAAATATTTCTGGCTCTATTGGCAAAAGAAAGCAAGACCTTGGGCTATGGAGTCAATTTAAGAAAATGATAGAAACAAATGACTTAGTGACTGAACTTGAGAGGATAAAGGCTAAGTAAGCAACATTCTTTCAGTTAAAAATCATTGTGTGTGGCAAGAGAAAAACACATGAAGCAACTCAGAGCACCGCAGGGGATGAATTTGGAGTTGACTTAGCAGAAACACAGTCATCTAAATGGTGTGAATCTAGAGCACCGTGTAGTGAATTCTAGATTCGAAATAATGTTCTGATTTAGAAAAAATATAGATGTGAATATAAAGAACACAGAAAATCACATACGCAAAGAGAGAGTACAATACATCAAATTGTTTCCATTAGAATATTTTCGTCAAAGTTTCAGGAACTTTGCATTAAGTTTCAATCGAGCTCGAAAGATACATTTAGTAGTCATTGTCTACATTATTTTTCCAACCAACCCATTTTACATGAAAATGATCCCCATATATAGAAAACTAATGTCACCCTTGGATGTTATGGTCGAACTACTCTCTCCTAGAATCATGGATCCGATTTCTTTGAAAGAGAACAATAAATTCAACGGATTTACTAAAAATAGAAAACCTGACTTTTCCAAATCATAATCGTAACCGAAATATTCTTTACAATAATTTATCATGATCAAAATTAAATTTTCATTGTTGGACACTCTGTCGCCCCTACACAACAAGTTTGTTACGCAACAATAACCTACAACAAAATGCAGCGAATTGTGCAGCAAACTGGGAAAATAGGTGTTAAATATGACATCATATCTCACAAATAAAAAATGATTTTTTAAAAATGAGATATTTTTTGGTAGGTAAGCTCGTTATAAAGAAAAACCTCTCTCGGTTTCTTGAAATTTGTCTCCAACTAGCTGGAATACGTGTCGCAAAAACATGTCTCGGACAAGAAATCATGAAAACTAAAAAAATAGGGCTCAAATATTCCTTATAATCTCCCAAAATATAAAATGGTTTTCAAATATGAGAAATGTTTTTATTATTTGGTTTTTCCTCGACAAAAACCACTAAACCAATCATTTGAGCAGTGCACCCTGTAGCCTGTGCACAGGAAAATCCTCTGCGCGACAACATCATCTACATGAAAACATCCTCTGCGTGACAACATCCTTTGCACGACAACATCCTCTGTGCGACAACATCCTCTGCGCGACAACATCCTATGTGCGACGGAATTCTCTGCGCAACAGCATACTCTGCACAACACCATCCTATGTGCAACACCATCCTCTGTGCGACAGTATTCTCTGTGCGACAACATCCTCTGCGCGACAGCATCCTCTACGTGACAACATCCTATGCACAAGAACATCCTTTGCATGACAGCATCCTCTGCATGACAACATCCTATGCATGAAATCATCCTATGTGCGACAGCATTCTCTATGTGACACCATCCTATGTGCGACAACATCCTCTGTGTGACACCATCCTATGCGCGAAATCATTCTCTACGTGACTGCATCCTCTGCATGACAACATCTTATGCGCGACAGCATCTTATGCGCGACAACATCCTCTACGTGACAACATCTTGTGCATAGTGAAATCCTCTGCGCAGTGCGCAACAATTTTGGCAGTACGCAGTTTCAAATGGAAATGGAAATAATAGATGATAAATCTCCCTTTTGAAACCGACCCTTGGAGATGTTATGTGATTCTAGGCATAAAAACAATATTGGTGCTAACATGCATGACTTTGCAAACTGCTGACAAACCTCTAACCTTAGCTATGAAAATCATGGTGCTAACAGCTGGCTCCAATGGGGATGTTATCCTCCCTGTGAGGTAGAAAAGAATAGTAGACCAGGTGCCTTATCCATTGGGTTGTTCCCAAGCCATATACTGTGATCTGCAAAATGTAATCTATTTCACCACCAACTTATTATGCAACTGAACTAAACCCAAACTGAAAATACAAATTGAAAAATGTTGAAAGAAATGCTCGCCATGCTAAGCTTATTCACAGCTACCTACCCTAACTATTGAAAAAACTGTCAATCAAGCGAAATAAAAATGCCAATGCAACCATGCAAGCACTTTATCCATTGTTTGCTTTCTTTTCACATGCTTGCTCCAAAGCTTGTTTACTGATAATTCATTCAAAAAATTATCTATAAATTCAAATCTCAAAAAATTAAAAACATTGGGATTGTTTACCACCTCCAACAAAACTGCAAATGGATCCTCCAAAACATGCATAAAACAACAATCATGTTTCACCCCTTCCACTGCATCCTTTTTCTCATGTAATTCCACCTATTGATTGCCACAAAGAAGCTGAAAAATCCACTGAGACTGTTTGAAATAACAATCTTCTGAATCAGAAGACAGTGTTGGCTGAAATGAAACTCTTGGTGGCAAGCAATCCATATCTAACATTGGCGTTGATTGACCATCATATTTATTTACAAGTTGGTAGTTGATTACAGGCTGCAAATCTAAACTGAAATAACCTTCCATCAGAAAGTCCTTTCGGATTTATCGCATAGGTTTTTTTATGTTCGACGTTTCAGACCAAACTAGTGTGGTCCATCATTAGGAAAAAAAAATTGTGAGAAATGAAGGAAAAAAGATATAACAGGTGTATAAATACTTGAAAAGTTGTTATAAGGAGCCGACTTACTAAAAATGAAACCAAGAATTATAAAACTTAGGAAAATTTTATTTGTTTGTTTAATAATTGTTTATTTGTTTGTTTGTTTATTTTATTTATTAAGAGTCGACTGGAAAAAAAAATTATAAATTAATATCTAGAATTATTCATATTGGTTAGTGTAGGGATCCAATTTTGACTAATTTTCCATCCATCATCTCTGTTTAGATTGTTAGGTTGTTTTTTAATTTTGATTGCTTCTCTGAATTTTCTATTGTGATAGTGATCTATCTTGGCAAGAATTTTCGCCTCTTCAATGCAAATGTGATGTTTAGTTTTGTCTGAATGTTCTGTGAGAGCTGAGGGACGAGTGTGATTGTGTTTGATGTCAGTGGCATGTTCTTGAATCCTAATTCTAAAGGAATGACCTGTTTCGCCTATGTATTGTTTACCACACGAGCAAGGGATCATATAGACACCTTTTTGTTCGATGGGATCAACATAGTCTTTGACTGACCTAAGGGAATTCCTAATAGTGTTTAAGGGTTTGAAAGTTTCCCCAATGCTTTTCTTCTTTAAAATCCTAGCAATCTTGTCTGTTGTCCCTCGTATGTAGGGTAAGTAAACCTTGGACACATCATTATTTGTTTGTTCTTTATTCCTAGGTGTTTTAGTGGCATTTTGAAAGGCTTTCATCACCTGATGTTTTTTATAGCCATTATCTTTAAAAACATCGAGGAGGTGATTTTTCTCTTCCTCTAGGTGTTCATCATCAGAAATTCTGAAGGCTCTAGTGGCTAAGGTGTTGAGAACACCTAGTTTTTGGGAGGGGTGATGGTGGGAATCGGCATGTAGGTATTGTTCAGTGTGAGGTTTCTTCCTATAAACTTGATGGGATAAGGATCCATCAGGTCTTTTCAAGTATTTATACGCCTGTTATATATTTTTTCCTTCATTTCTCACAAAAAAGTTTTCCTGATGATGGACCACACTAGTTTGGTTTGAAACGTCGAACATCAAAAAACCTATGCGATAAATCCGAAAGAACTTTCTGATCAAAACAATGGTCGCAAAAGCCTTAGAACAGAAATAACCTTCCATGTAATCAGCAACGCGGTCATTAAATGTATGAGAAGGTTGTTGGTCATCTTCATTAATAACAATTTTCTCATGTAAAACAATGTCATTGTGGATGCAGTCAGACTTTCCTGCTTCCTCTGTTATCTCATGATTTACTTTCAACAATTTGAAAGAAGAAAAACATAATGGAAGATAATTTTCATTGGAAATTCCATCGCTTTCTTCATATTCAACATCATGCTTGGAGGATTTCTGATTTGAAACATTATAAACATTTTTCTTCAGCAATTTCAAAGAAGCAAAACACAATGGAAAAGTTATTTCACCTGATTCAATACTTTCCTCATGTTCTTCATCGTTGTCACAACTGAAACATGCAGGCTGACTTCTTTCCTTAAACTATTGAAATTCAACACTTCCTGATTGAGAACATGCAGTTGGCTACTCTGAAAAATCAATCTCATAATTATCATTATATTCATCATATTTTGGCAAGTCAGCTACATCTACAATTTCATCCACAAGGTAACAGCTTGGTACATCAACTTTCTCTTTAGTAGGTTGATCCTTATCTTCTGCAACAATGTCATTATTTGAAAACTTCGAAAAAATGCATGAAACAATCAATTTTTTGCTCATGCTGAAACAATCAATGTCATTAGCTTCTTGTTTATGCGCAATCTCATGTTCTTCTACTACACCATCATTCTTTGTATTTGCAACACTCTTTAAATTCTGATTTTGCGGCCTCTGACATGATTGAAGATTTTCTTCCACTTACTGAGCATTATTGAACATCTGTTGCAAAGACATATACTTACTCTCCATCAAAAGAAGAGATAAGTTTGATTGAAAGGTTGTTACATAATGGAGCATGGCAGCAACTTCAGGAGGTTGGACTTCTTTAGGCAGTTTATAATAAAGACTAGCAAACCTCCTACTGAAATTTGAGATGGTTTCATCCTTCATTCTTCTCATGGAATAAAACTCTGAAAGGAGTATATTCCATGACTTTCTCTCACTCCAAAATATACGGAAAACTTCCCTCAATTCATCCCACGAGCTAATCGACTGAGACTGCAAATTTCTGAACCATGCCTTTGAATCTCCTTGCAAGGACTGAGAAAATGCACTCATATACACATCATCATGTTCAATCTCAAAAAGGTCTATAAAATGCTCAAAGACCTGAATATGTTTTTGAGTTGAATTTACATCAAGCTTTCCATCGAACCTAGGAAGGTACTTATAATGTTTCAGAGGAAATTCATGAAGGATGGGAGGAAATTTAAGAGGAATGTATCTTTCTTGAATCTTGGAGGGTGAAAGATTAAGAACAGAAGGTACAATCTCAACTTTGGTTTCATTAAGCTCACAAGAATGGTCATGAACATCATATGGTTCAGAGGAAGGAGCTTGGTGAATATCGGTTATATAAGAAGGAGGTATACCTACATTTTGCAATGAAGGATATACAAGGGTAGATCTTTGGGATTCATTTGAACGCAGTAAGTGAAGAAATATTATTTTCAAAAACTCGGGAAAGGACAAGAAGATATTGATAAAACAGAGAACTACTTCTTGAACTAAACTTAATCTCAAGTACCTGGTTTTTCCATAATGCTCTTCCATATCTCTGTCAACAGGTCTCATTCTCCAGTGGAGCCTCTGAATCTCATTTGAAGCTTGATCAGAGTTGCCATGAAAAATTTAGCTCTGGATTCTTCTGCCAATGGAATCACCTTCAAACTGATTTTTTGATGTGTGGAGTCACAGAGGAGAAATACATCCAATACGTGCCTAAGTGTATGTTGCTCTTAGACCTTAGAACTAAAACAATGTCATTCTTCCCGAGGAAAATAATAGCAATTGTCCCCGACAATGGTGCCAAAATGTTAGCTCTCTGTAAACTTCGTTTGGCTGATAAAACGAATGACAGAGGCAAACTACAAACCAACTTTGAAGCCAGAAAATAGCCTTTCCAACCTGGAAAGGGCTCTCTATGAGACTTCGTCTCTATACAGTTTATGGATTTAAACTATCGTCTAGATTTAACACTTTCATACAATATTTCTGGTTCTATTGGTGAAAGAAAGCAAGACCTTGGGCTATGGAGTCAATTTAAGAAAACGATAGAAACAAATGACTTAGTGACTAAACTTGAGAGGATAAAGGTTAAGTAAGCAACAGTCATTCAGTTAAAAATCATTGTGTGTGGTGAGAGAAAAACACATGAAGCAACTTAGAGCATTGCAGGGGATGAATTTGGAGTTCACTTGGAAGAAACATAGTCGTCTAAATGGGGCGAATCTTGAGCACCACGCGGTGAATTCTAGATTCAAAATAATGTTCTGATTTAGACAAAATATATATGTGTGTGTGTGTGTGTGTGTGTGTGTGTGTGTGTGTGTGTGTGTGTGAATATAAAGAACACATGAAAGCACATATGAAAAGAGAGAGTACAATACATCAAAATGTTTCCATTAGAATCTTTTCATCAAAGTTTCAGGACCTTTGCATTAAGTTTCAATCGAGCTCGAAAGCTACATTAAATAGTCATTGTCTACATTGTTTTGCCAACCAACCCCTTTTACATGAAAATAATCCCCATATATAGAAAAATAATGGCACCCTTGGCTGCTAGGGTTGAACTACTCTCTCCTAGAATCATGGATCTGATTTCTTTGAAAGAGAACAATAACTTCAACAGATTTACTAAAAATAGAAAACCCGACTTTTCCAAATCATAATCATAACCGAAATATTCTTTACAATAATTGATCATGATCAAAATTAAACCATATGGTTGTGATAAGTCATCATGTGCATTGATGGACACTCTGTCACCCCCGCATGGCAAGTCTGCTATGCAACAGTAACCTACAGCAAAACGCAGCGGATTGCGCAGCGAATTGGGAAAATAGGTGTTAAATATGACATCATATCTCACGAATAAAAACTATTTTTTACAACTTAGAGAGTTTTTGGTAGGTAAGCTCATTATAAAGAAAAACATCTCTTGGTTTCTTGAAATTCGTCTCCATATGGCCAGGATATGTGTCGCAAAAACATCTCTCGGACAAGAAATCATGAAAACTGAAAAATAGGGCTCAAAGATTCCTTCGAATCTCCCAAAATGTGAAATGGTTTTCAAATATGAGAGAGTTTTGTATTATTTGGTTTGTCCTCCTCTCGGGGATTTTCAAAATTCCTCTCCAGTTGATAAGAACGTGATCTTGAAGTTGACCACTAAACCAATCATCTGCGCAGCGTGCCCTGTAGCCTGTGCGCAGGAAAATCCTCTACGCGACAGCATCCTCTGCACAAAAAATCCTTTGCGTGACATCACCCTATGCGTGATAGCATTCTCTGCACAGAAACATCCTATGCACGACAGCATCCTCTGCACGACAACATCCTCTGAACGACAACATCCTATGTGCAACAACATCCTCTGTGTGACAGCATTCTCTGCACGACAACATCCTCTATGCGACAACATCCTCTGTGCTACAACATCCTATGCACAATAGCATCCTCTACGTGACAGAATCCTCTGTGTGAAAACATTCTATGCGTGACACCATCCTCGCGCGACACCATCCTATGCATGACATCATCCTATGTGCGACAACATCCTCTGTGCGAAAGCATCCTCTACGTGACAACATCCTATGCGCGACACCATCCTCGCGTGACACCATCCTAAGCACGACAGCATCCTATGCGTGACAACATCCTTTGCACGACAGCATCCTCTGCATGACAGCATCCTATGCGCGACAGCATTCTCTGTGCGAAAAAATCCTCTGCACGACATCATCCTCTGCATGAAAGAATCCTATGCGTGACAACATCCTATGCACAGTGAAATCCTCTGCGCAACGCACAACAAATTTTGTAGTGTGCGGTTTCAAATGGAAATGGAAATAATAGATGATTAAGCTTCCTTTTTAAACCAACCCTTGGAGATGTTAGGTGATGCCAGGCATAAAAACAATATTGGTTCTAACAGGCATGACTTTGCAAACTGTTGATAAACCTCTAACCTTAGCTATGAAAATCATGCTGCTAACAGAGAGGATGGATCTCTACGTGCCTATTGAGTGCGTGAGTGAATGGGAAAAAAAATCCCCCAAATAGTTAATTTCCCCACATATATTTGCATGCATCCTGGATGACACATGGCTCTCTAGGAGCACGTTTCCTCTCCACTTGGGATTCCTTCACCTCCCAACAGAGCTTAGGAGAAAAGGTTATGTCCAAACCTTATCCCTTTTAGGAATATATTATAATATTCCTTTGGAGGAAAGCCTTCAATATTAACCCCCTTTCCTAGCCTCTTAGCCCTTCCCTTTCCCTTCCTAGTGGAGCGTATTCCCCCATAACTCTTTCTTCATGGTTGGTCTACACACAGCGATGTAATTATATTAATGATATGAGTATTTACATATACAAAATCAGGCTCCCTGGGCTTTAGCATCTATGCTCTCTGACCTAATAAACACATAAGCCGCCCAGCTTATAAACACTCGGCTCACCAGCCTATAAACATAATCACAATTTAACAGGAGCTCAGCCTTGGGGTATTACAATCCCCTCCCCTTATGCATGCATTGTCCTCGGTGCATCATATTTACATATTACAAACAAGATTTCTAAAATCTTCAAAAAGATGTGGGTATTCTTCCCGCATAGCATCTTCATGCTCCCATGTTGCGTCTTCAAGACCGTACCAGGTCCATTGGACCTTTACAAGCTCTATGGCTCGATTCCAGAGCTGTTTGATTTTCCGGTCCAGAATGTGTACCGAATGCACTTGGAAAGCGCTTTCTTGCTCCACTTGAATCACATTCCAATCAACAACATCATTAGCATCAGATGTATATTTCTTAAGCAATGATACATGGAATACATTATGTATAGACATAGATGCAGGTAATGCAATCATATAATCTATTGGTTCAATCCTTTCTAGGATTTCAAATGGCCCACAATATTTGGCTGCCAACTTGGAACAGTTTCCCAACTTCAGGGAACTATTGTTGACTTTCACCTTCAAGAATACATGACCACCCACTTTAAATTCCCTGTGAGTTCTTCCCTTGTCAGCATAGCTTTTCTGCCTATATTGGGTAGCCTTTAAATTATGTTTTATCTTCAACATTTTCTCTTCCATTTCTATGAGCAAATTTGGCCCAATCACTTCACTATCAGCTAGGTTGTCCCACCTTATTGGTGTGTTGCATTTTCTGCCATAAAGTGCCTCAAATGGGCTCATCCTTAATGATGCTTGGTACCCATTGTTGTAGGAAAATTCTACCAAGTGTAGATAATCTTTCAATTTAGATGGTTTGTTCATCACATACATCATTAGCATATCCTCTATCACTTGGTTCACCCTTTCTGTTTTCCCATCAGACTTGTGATGATAAGTTGTGATGAAGTTCAAATTTATTTTGAACCCTTTAAATAATCCCCTCCAGAACTTTGAGGTAAACTTTGGGTCTCTGTCAAACACAATTGTCTTGGGTGTGCCATGAAAACATGATACTTCCCTCATAAAGATATCAGCAACATTGTTTTCCTTGTGAGTAGTCTTCATCGAAATGAAATGGGCAGCTTTAGTAAGCTTGTCCACCACCACCATGATAGAATTGTTGATGATTACAGTTGTGTGAGACATCCTCCAGGACACAGACTGATTGAGTTGACCTTAGAGAGATCCCATGAGTTGGGTGTGCCCATGAGATGGGTGTGTGGTTCCTCTCTAAGATGGAGATGGAACATTGTGCCCCTGTGTGGGGTGAGGAATCCCATGAGCTGGGTGTGTGGTTCCTCTCTGAGACGGAGATGGAATGTTGTGTGCCCCTATGTGGGGAATCCCATGAGTTGGGTGTGTCATTATCTCTGATACGGAGATGAAATGATGTATTGATATCCTCTGTGCAGAGAGTTGAGATGATGTGATACTCCAAATGATTCTCTTATGATACGTAGTCAGAAAGAGATTTGTTGAGTTGAACGTGCATGTGGTTGAGCAGGGGTGAACGTGATCCTAGTGGTTGAGCACTAGTGAGTGTGATTCTCCTATGAGATGCAGTGAGATAGATATGTGGACATCCCTGTGGTTTAGCACAGGTGAACATGATCCTAGTGGATGAGCACAGGTGAACGTGATCCTAGTGGTTGAGCACTAGTGAGTGTGATTCTTCTGTGAGACGCAGTGAGATAGAGATGTGGACATGCCTATGGTTGAGCACATATGGATGTGCCCCTAGTGGCTAATAAATAGTGTGTGTATGATATCCATTGCTATATTGTACAAGAGTCATGCTTATCTGTAACCCTATTTGTGATGTAAAGGGTACAGGTCGGCCCAACCATAAAGTGAAATATAATTAATGTAAAAGATAATTAATATGGTAATTATTAATTATATTATAATTTATTGAGGTCGTCCCTATTGTTCCAATAGACACTATTGTTGATAGGCTCAGTCTAATATAAATAAATTTAAATTCCCCATTGAGGAATCATAACACAAGTGTGAGTTTGGAAATTTCAGCAACTACTTGTTCTTGGGAAAAGTGTGCACCTCTCTTGAGCGCTAGAATTCTAGGGTTTGTAAGAACCCTTTTGTGTGCTAGGTTTATGGTGTGGGAGGTATTTATCTTGAATAATATAGCAAAGTATTGGTTGAGTTTTCTTCCCTTCTTGAGAAGGGTTTCCCAAGATACTTCTTCTGTACTTGTGCATGGTATTTCTTCTTGTGATCTTGGTTGTTGTAACAAATTGTTAATGGTGAAACTGCAAATGTTTATGGTTCAAGTAAAATGATAAAAATGGAATGAACTCCATGCTTGAGCTTAGATTATTAAAAAATAAACATGGTTTCATAGCATAGGTCTTGAAGAACCCATTGCACAAGCATTCAAAGCTAGTCTTCCTTTTCTTCTGTAATTTTGTACGCCCTCTAGGGTTTGTTGCAATTTTGTATGGCCATTATTTTTTAAGGTGTTACAGCACCTTAAACTTGGACGTTGGGGATAAAAGTTGTACAGGAGTGTACAACCTCCTTCAGCGCACCTCCAGCAAGTCTCAGATTGCATTTTCGAGCATTCTAGATTTTTGGCCCTGGGGTTTCTAGGGTTTCACAATTTTCGTCATATTTTTTGGTTTTAGGGTTTCTGAAGCTCATTGAAGGATATTTTCATATCACTAGCATTTCTGTGACTCTCTTAAGGATTATTTTTTGCCTTCATAAGCCCAAAAAAACCTAAGGTTTCTAGCCTAGCCTAGCCATTAGGTTTTCTATCCCAATTGGCAAGGGTTTGTGAAGAATCTGAAAATATGGTGACACCATGGCTACCTTCTTCATGAAGATGTCAGAGGAAAGATATCAACTAGGTTCCATTGGATAAATCATATCAACACCCTTAGGTATGCACTTGTATATATTATTTGTATCATTGTCATGAGGTTACTTGCAGGAGGAAGGAACCTTTGTTAAAGTCATGGATCCATAGGGATCTCAGTGCATTCAAAGGAACAACACACTAGAAGTGAAGACTCCAGGTTTGATTGTTTTAATTATCATTCCTATAACCAACATTTATAAAATTTTGCTACATTACAAATAGGTGGTGTAGCTATGACAATAATCCTTAAATTGTTTTGATTCTAGAGATGTACTCATTTTTCTCCTTTAGGATATATTCTTGTTTTGTTTCCTTTCATTTGTTTTCTTGTTCCAGGCAGGTTAACAACAAAGGAAGATGGTTATCCTTCAGACTTCAGAGTGAGTCACTTGAATTCAGAGGGATTCAGATGACTCATAAGGAGTCAAAACTATTTGAGAAGGAGGAAGAATAGAACCATCATTGAGGCAACCAATACAATGATGCATGATTAGAGTCTTCATGTGATTCTATGGGCAGAAGCATGCATGATAGCAGTATCTGTTCAGAACAAGAGTCCTCACCAAATTTTGAATAACATAACTCCCAAAGAAACCTTCACCGGAGTGAAGCCTGAGATTGAACACTTCAGGATATTTGGGTGCCCAATGTATTTTCATGTAGCCAAAGAGAAGAGGTCCAAGATAGACCCTTCAGGGAGAAAGGATACATTTATGGGATACAGTGAATCTTTGAAGACATATCAGATCTACATCCATGTTCATAGATAGATTGAGATAAGCAGAGATGTTGTATTATCCTTTTATAGATCAAAAGAATCTCATATGAAGATTGAGATTAAGACAATACATTCTCCCCCCTTCAACAATTCAGAGGGAGACAGACATTATTCCATTTGATCCAGTTGTTCCAACCAATCTAGTTGCTCCAGTTGATATGCCTAGAGATATTGCAGTAAGGCATAAAAGGCCTGCTTGGGCTCGACAAACTCTACAAGAAGCAGAGGGATATACAGCCCCTCAATGGACAACCAGAGAGAACAAGAGACCAAAGATATTCTCAATCTACCTTTCAGCCATGAGCCACACCATTGGTTCTAAGCCTTCTTGTCATGGAGAAGCTTCATGTGAACAAGTATGGAAAGATGCCATGACAGAATAATACCAGTCTATATTGAAGAATGATGTATGGGATATTGTTCCGGGACCAGAAGGAAAATATGTGGTGACTTCCAAGTGGATCTATAAGATCAAGCATGCAGTTTATGGGAGTGTCGAGAAATACAAAGCGAGATCTATAGCCAGAGGATTCTCACAAGCAAAGGGAGTTGACTATGATAAGACATTTTCTCCAGTAACCATATACACTTCTATCTGTACTATCATCCATGAGTTGGAAACTACATCAGATGGATGTAAAGTGTTAGAACACATATAATTTTGAGCTTTTGAACTTTAGATTTTGCCTCTTAGAAATAAAAAAAAATTACCCAAAAAGAAAAAAACTTATAGAATTGTCTTTTAATTTTTAAAATAAATCCATTGGTTGTTATTTATCACTAAGGCGCTTACAATATCTATCGTCGATGAGTTACTCTAATTTGATCAAATAGTCCTAATGATCTCCGAAGTTTCGAAGCTACCTGAGTTTTAAAAGAAAATCTTTAACGGTCGCTTCGGAGCTTCGCACTTCGGGTATTCCAACAAATATAAAAACCAAAATCCCTAAAACTCTGAAGTCCCGGAGATACTCACTCACGATAATTACTAAAGGAAATATGGATGCATCATGGGACACGTGTCTTTTAAATATTTTCTTGGGTTGACACGTGGCACTTTTTTTTGACATTTACGTTGGATGATTCACACGTTTTCAAGTGTCACGTGGCACCTATATTTTCTTAACACATCATCAAGAATGATGTCGTCTCTACCATGTCACTCTGAGATATTTCCCTTCGGGAGTTTTAACAAATATCAATTTCACAAGCCACTGAGGTATCAAAGCGCCGAAGTAATGAATATTACAAAAAAGTAAAAAGTTTTTTAAAAATTTAAAAAAACATTTAATAAATTAGGTTAATCATGATTAAGTATTAATTAATTACTCTACAGTTTCGGACTTTGAGAGATTTCCATCCTGTCACATCCAAAGCTTTCGAACGTTGAACCGTCGAAGTATTAATGACATTTATGATTGATGAAGGTTAATGATTTCAATAAAGATTGTGAATCACCGAGTAATAAATTCCATTAAGTTTCTAATAAATTCTTCGTTGATAGATCTATACGAAGACTAATAGACTTTATGAATAAAAGACTTCGAATTTCAAACTTATTTTACCATTTTCTATTAGCAATTTTTCATTCATTGAAAAGATTACAGACTTCTCTTGTTATATGCAGGCTAGTTTTATTTTCTTGAGGATTATGGCACCACGAAAAAGCTGCAAAGAAGCTTGATGCATCAGATGATGATTCCAATACAAATGCATATGTTCTATAAGACACAACTCTGTGAGTCACGGAGGCCATTAAGTCTTGGAAGCAGGTTTATGATATTTTAAAGCATGAGATTATTAACTGTCCAGATGAATCTGTCGAGGAAGACGATGAGTCCTTTTCAACCAAGATTAGATCGGTAGCACAGACAGAACTGCATAATATTTCCACATGACCCAGAATTAGGCGCTACAATGATATGATAAATTTGGATTTGGAACATGTCGACATCCAAACCAGAAGCGTCATCGGCCACCAGCAGACCGTCGTCGGCTCTTTCCAATCGGAGAATCTACAAGTAATGTATAATCTTTCCCCTACACCTAAATATACTTACAATGCAGCTTTTCTTCTAGATTTTCAAAGAAGAGAATGCACTCAATACGGTAGAAATGGTCATGATATAATCAAGACATGGTAGGAACATATGGAAAAATTTAGAGTCGACACTCATGGTATGTATGCCACGGCATCCTTAGATGCGCATATGTTATATATAGCCATGATGCTCTATCATATGTTTGGAAAAATAACCCTATGCATTTCTCAGTTGAGTGGGTAGCCATAATGAATGAAGTAGTCGAGGGTTATACCTTCAATTGGGATAAAATGCTATCTGATAATTGGCCAAGGAAATTGTTGAGTATCAATCATCAAAATCAAAAGGGTAACCTGCTCATTTTTACATGTTAGCATATATTATGGATGCCATTTGTTTCATGAACCTATTCCCCCTGATGAACTGGAGTTGGACCACGGCCAGTTCTGAGCCAATACATTTTTACCACTCTAAATTATGGGAAGAAAATGCCAAAGATTTCTTTTACGAAATTTGTCACAGTGTAGTGGTACATGTTCACATAGCTATCTATGGTCACCCACTGCCCAGGATTTTAGAAAATATTATGGGGAACTGAGGCACACTTGCAGACTGGTTTATCAAGGAGAATTTCTCCTACATTAGAGTATTTGTTTCTTTCATTCATCATCATTCCCTTCCACAGTTCTTACTTGACAAGCTAGTGTGCAGAGAAGTGGCATACCAAACAATAGCAGGAGGCATTAGCAAGGAATTGAAAGCAGCTCAGAAAAAAATTTGGCCAACTTTTCCCATTCAAGTTGGTATGTTCACATTGTTAGATTTTGGTCATTCTAAAGTCGAGGTTGCAGCCCTAGAAGATATCAAGCTAGTTGACATCGAATTCAAGAAGCATGATCCACATAAGATAGTGGAGAATCATTTGGCTCAATCCAACATGAAGCGATACATCCATGAGGATTCTCTTTATGACGAGATGTCCAGGGTAGTTAGATCTTATGAATAAATTCAAAGAAGATTCTAGACTCTACCTCCTGACCAACAAGCTGGTTTCCTCGGCTTTCAAAAGCATAGACGAAACAGTTTACTGAATATATTGCAAGGAGATTCAAAACTCATGCCTTCTTCATGGGATCTAAACCCATGGGATCACTGTCAGGACTGAATGATCAACAAGTATTAGCTTGATTTGAAGCTTTCATGAATCAGGAACAAGATGTTCCCCATTCAATGCCAGCGACTCCTGATGGCACTCCAAATACAACAGGTCAAGAACATTCCATAGCAATTATGTCTCTTATTACATCATTAACCCCTTTACATACCAGTTATGGGAATTCTAATTCATAGCTCATTCATGTCGGTGATCTTACTCCTATCTTACCTAAAGAGATGCCTCCCTTAAGTTTCTTTTTCAGCAAGAAACGAAAGGTTATTGTAAAAAGAGAATCTCACCAAAAGGATGGAGTAGTCACTAAAAGAAAAAGATTGGTGTATGATGGGAAAGACCAAGATGATCCTAAGTTTGCAAAGGAAGTTCCAGATTCACTAGGGGATTTTTCCACTACTAATCAATGGTCAGTGGACAATTTTTAAAAAAAACTGCAACAGAAATGTCTCTTGTTAGAGAAATTGTGGAATGAGATACATAGTACAGAACAAACGGTTAGAATAAGGATGAATCAAGACATTGAACAAATCAGGGCTAGTCATCAGTATCAAATGAAGAAGTTATAGGATAATATTGAGCTCCTCTGCCAAAGTGATCCAGGTGGATATCGGTGGCCACCCACCTTTTCCAAATGGCTCAAAACAGTTTTCTCGCAATTTTGGCAATTTACTATTTTTAGCAGGTTTTAACTTCTGGGGCCATTTTGAGGGCCTAAATGAAGGTTTTTTGAGATCAAGGTTATCAATGATGTTTAAAGGCATAATTGAGCCCCCAAAATAAATCTTCTCGACGATACCTTTCCAACAAGCTATCATACGCCTAAAACGGAGATCGTATGCAAAAGTTACGACCCCGGGAAGTTGATGTACTAACTTACCCAAACGAGGCCCACATGACTTTTGGCGCTTCATCTCCTAGGGTTAGGTTTTTGGATGTCTAGGAATTTTGGAATTCCTGTTTATTGTAAAAAGGCCTTCAGATCCTCATTTTAATCATCTTCTTGTGAATGCGAGTCGCCGTCACATCTCTTCTCAGAGATAAGCTGCCACCATTCTAGCGAGTCTTTCACTCTGTATTTTTACAGTCTCTATACATTTCTTTCATTAATAGAAATCATGTATTATTGTATATCTGTGTTTATGGTTTCATCTCTGATACAGTTATGTTATATTATTGAATATCTATGATATCTTTGTGCATTTCTTTATTATATCTCCAATCTCATTTCGTGCTGAAAATAATCCGGATCACAAAGTTCACAAACCAGAAAAGGTTTGATCACTCACTGGGACAATTTGATTAAACCGTTGCAGGCCAAATTGGCCCTAAAAGAGAACACACCAATAGATATTAGTGCCTTCAAAACACAAGCATCATAAATCAATGAGAATTTGGAAGTTGTCAAGCAAGAGATATATCAAAAGGTGGATGTTATTCAGAAATGCTATCAAGCAATAAACCTTTCTCTGAAAAGTATTATGTCAAGCAAAAAGATGCATGTGCAGCTAGGTCTAAGTTTTGGGAATTTATCATATGGAGGTAGAAAGATAATATCCTTGGTCTCTCCCCTTTCGCATATTTTGAACAAGTGAAAGGAGAAATGGCCCTGAAAGTCTGGGAAACAAATTTGGAGCAAAGCAAGAAACTTGCCCGAGAGGAAAAGGAGGCTTGTCTAGAGGCATTATCTTCAATAAATAAAAGGTTGATTGAACTTGAAGGAAATAATATCTCAAAGTCATTGGGATAGTTTGAAATAGAATTGAACCAACAAAGCTCCAGAAAGAACAAGGAAAATATTCAGTCGGCCATCCAACAGATGAACCAGATTGATTTACTCAAAATCAATGAATTGTTGGTAAATCCAAGTTTACAGTATCAGATCACATACCAAGAAGTGATCAAGATCCAGGAGAAACTGCCACAAGTATTAAAGAAGATGTTCGGCCTTCGAATTGAATGAGAATATTGACCCTTCTATATTTGTGGTAGCATTGATGGACATGTGCACCCAATTCAATGAATAGAGAAAAGTGAGTGTAGTTGGGAGAAAATAAAATAACACACACAGCATCCACTTTATCCGTCGGTACTCTCGCTCTCATGCCTCACCACCTACACTTCCCCTCTCTCTACACATCACTTACCCCGTCTATCCCTACCACCTACATTATCGCATCCACTCATCCCACCTCCTTATTGGACACTTGTCCCCACGTCATCCTATTCATGAACAATTACTTTTCCCCCATAATTGTTAGCCATCACATAACAAGCCAGCGTTGAGCTACCTATCCAATTACCACCCCCATATCTTCAACTTCAAATCTTTATCCCAGTAAACGCATTCTAAGGGACAGATGAAGTGCCATCACATCAAATCAAAACTCAACAATATTTGCATGTTGTTATTTCATTTAGATTGTATTCTATTTTTAGGCAGATATTGTGGGAATTCCAACGGTTTTCAGTTGAGACATTTTTTGTATAAATAGATAGATTTTATATCTATTCGAGGCTGGTTCTTTCCGAATGTAAAACAGAAAACTTTTTGAATATCAATACAAGTGCAGACAGAGATTCTAAGTTTCGTTCAATTCGAGTTATGTGTTTCCTCTTTGTTTCCATCTCTCTTAATTTCTTTCTGTAGTTCTTGAAGAGTGAATGATTACAATTTAGTACTACATCTACTGTGATCATAATATATCAAAAGGTCATTCAGTAAAATCTTTTCCTCCATTATTACTGTGACTAAAAGAAGACCTGTGACAAGTGTGAATTACTGCATTTTTTATCTCCTTTCAAGGGTGCATCTTCTACTTTTCTTCTACTGCAAACAAAGTGAGACTTATCTGTAATTGATACCTGAATTTGTTTTAACATTGTTGTAAATCATTTCTACATCATTTGACATTATAATTGTGACTCAGATAATGAGATACAACCTTTGTACTTTCTTATCATTAATTTCATTTAAATATTATTTCTGAGAAAACTGAACGTAGAAAAAAGCATTCATAAAAACATTTCATTTAAATTCTTTGATTCCTGACATTATTCTTTGAGCCTTAGAATCAATCTTAGGAACAACATATTTTTGGCGTCGTTGCCGGAGATGGAGAAACGAAATCATTTTTCACCTGGGAGAATGACAAAGTTAAATTTTTGTCTTTGATGGTTAACAAAGATTGAATACGTAAAAAGGTTCATTTTATTTTTCACCTGGCGACTCCATTGTATGCGAAGCTGGCATTCAGTCGAAAGAATACCAAGAAAAATCTAGACTAAAAGCAGACTACGCCAGTTTCGGATCTCAAAAAATTGTTGAAACTGAAGGGATATCTTAGACAAACTTCTGCATCAGTAGGTAAGGTCTATCAACCTAGAGTTACGCAAGTTAATGTTAAGATTGTCGCTAAAGAACTAAGTCTTAAAGAAAAATTTAAACAAGTTCATTCTGCAGAAATATCAATAAGTAAGTCTAAAGTTAAACTAGAAACTCCAGAAGTAATTATTCCTGAAATAAAATTTGAGATTGACCAGACCATCCCTATTTCATTAATAGATACTTTTACCAGTGAAAATAATGACTCCATTTCAATCCCTACTATCATTAGTAAACAGTCGATTCTTTCTCTTCCCGAAGTAAAAGTTTTTGTTTCCAAAAACCCTGTAGATTATTTTTTATACTCAAATTCATCACCTACTACTTCTCTTATCTATACATATGGTAAATCTAAGAAACAAAGCTCAAATTTTATTTTCCTTGCTCATCTAGATCTTCTATATCCTCACGATCATTTTCCTGGACTTCATTCACACCATCTCAAAGTAGTCAAAAGATCAGTAGATCAGTATTTTAAAGTTTTTTATAATCTCCTATTTAGTCCTCGAATTTGATCTCCTGGACTTTCAATGGTCGATGTTGGAGGTGTTGGCATTGGAAGTGTCGGAGGTGCAGGGGTTGGTGGACAAGAAAATATACTCATTCAACCTCTTAGGATCTTTTCCAAGGTCACTGCTAGATATGATCCCTTAGTTCTTTCTGTTATCCTTCATGATTTACCTAAAAATTACATGAAGAGCCTCCCTAAACTTACGGGGGAAGGGGATTTAACAGCAACAGAACATATAGCCTTTTTCGATCAATTTGTTGGTATTCTTGTTGTTGAAAATGAGGATGTTTACACGATACTTTTAGTACAAACTTTTGAAGGACAGGTAAGAACTCGGTTCAGAGGACTTCAAGTAGGTTCTATACCATCATATAATGATCTGGAAACTTCCTTCATACGGCAATGGGGTGAGAAAAAATATCATATTTATTACTTAACCGAATTCAGAGCCTTGAGAAATAAGACATCGAAATCGGTCCTAGAGTTCATTCAAAGATTTAATAAGCTTTATCACAAAATCTCGGTTGATGTTAAACCTTCCCAACCAGCTGAAAAAGTCACTTTTGCACGAGCTTTTGATTCTGATTTCGCTCTACTTTTGAGAGAAAGAAGATCCACTACTTTAGCAGGGATGCAAGATGATGCTATAGAGATTGAATCAAATATGATGGCATCCGGGAAGTTGAAAACTAAATTTGAGATGGGAAGAAGAGAACCCGGGCATTTTAAAGAACATGCAATGCCCTCTCGATCTGAAAAATCTGCAGAGGAAAAAATGGATGAGATGGAAAAAATTATTAAATATCTATCGAACAAAATTTCCAGGATGGAAATGGAACAAGCCAAACCTGATATATAAGTTAGAAATCAATTCAGGAGAAATCTTAATCCTTATATACAACAAAGGCAAATAAAAAATGAGGAACAAAAGATTCAAGCTCCTTTTAAAACTGAGAATTTCCTACAGAGAGATGAGGTGAAAGATTATGATGAATTAGATGAATATCTAAACAACCTCAGCGATGATGATCTTGAGCCTCACCTAATCAAACGGGATTATGAGATATTCTTGGATCTCGAATCTCTATTTAGTGATGATGAAAATATCAACAATTTGGGATACTCTACATACAAAGGTCTCATTGATTCAATAGTGGTCGAACTTCAACATATATATGATTTGGAGCCAAGAGAAAAAACTTCTACAAATATTCCACCAAAAAAAAAAAATCATGAAATAAAGTAAATGAAGCAGTAGTCGCAAAATCATCAAATGAAACGCAAGTTGCTCGAGCAAATCAAGTTGGAATGAAAGCAGTACAGACTAAGAAGCCAGAAAATACAGAAGTCGAAGTTCATATCAGGAAAATTGAAAAACCAATTGGGACTTTCAATTTAGAGAATGAACTTAATAAAATTCAAATTCAAATGCCTTTGGTTGAACTTTCTAGGAACCCAATCTATAAAAAACAAAACGTTAAAGCAATAAAAAAATTTGATGTTGAATGTCAAGTTGATGTTATCAATTTGCAGGATGAGAAACCTACAATCATGTTTGGACCACACATTGAAAATAGTAAGGATTATGTTGCTCCTTTATATATTACATTGACTATGCACGATCATTTACTTCAAAATTGCATGTTAGACTCCAGAGCTTCACATAATTTAATGCCTAAGATTATCATGGAAAAATTGGGCCTTGAAATTACCAGACCTTATCAAGATTTATACTCATTTGATTCTAGAAAGGTTAAGTGTCTGGGTATGATTAAAGATTTAGTTGTAAATCTTGCTCAGGTTCCCGTGAAAAGTATTCTCATGGATGTGGTTGTTGTTTATGTTCCTGCCAAGTATGGCATGTTTATATCCATATATTGGGGTTCCAAGCTAGGAGGATCATTTTAGTTAGACATGATGTATGCTACAATTCCAATTTTTGGTGGACAGTTTACTTGATTGTACATAGAAACTAGACTGGCTTATACTGTAAGTGACCCTCAAAACCCTAATAACTATCCAATCTATGTTGTTTATCAAAATTTAGGAAATTGTATATTATCCATAGATAACTATTTTGAAGAATGTGTAGAAGAAGAAAATCAAAAAATAGAAATTTCAAAGGAAAATATGAATTTTAGAGATGGGATGTGGAAAATGTTCTTTGATGGTGCTTCATCTTATGAAGGAGTAGGAGCTGGATTTTTATTTGTGGCATCAGGTGATGAGTATTACATTCCTTTTTCTTATAGATTACAATGGGATATTTATTATACCAATAATGTGTGTGAGTATGAATCTTTAGTTTTAGTATTAGAAGCTGCAAGAAAACTAAAAATCAAACATTTGATAGTCTTTGGTGATGCTGAGCTAATTGTAAAACAAATAAAACAACAATAGCAAACTAAGCATCTGATATTGAGATCATATAGAAATTGTGAATGGGATCTCATAGAGAATTTATTTTGGTCTTTTAACATCCACTCTATTCCCAGAATGCAAAATCAACAAGTTGACTCTTTAGCCAAAGTTGTTGCAACTTTCATATCACCTACTATTTTGAAGCTAAAGTATCATATTGAGATGAAACATAGACCTTCAATTCCAAAGAATGTTAAACACTGGAAAGTATTTGAATATGATGAACAAATCAAGCAGTTCCTGGAAATGGTAGATGAGTTTTCTGAGACCCACATAGATCAAGAAAATCAGAATGATCCTACTTGGATTATGCAGAAAAAAGAAAATCCAAAAAAGTTCCAAGATAAAATTGCTAATCACTGCATGCTCTTACTTAAAAAAATTCAGATTCCCAGAGGTATTATCCCTACAGAAAGGTTATTTGACCAAGATGATATACATTTAAAGTCTACTTTGCGACCTCAACCTGAAGAGGTTGAAGATTGTAACATAGGAACAAATGAAAATCCTAAGATGGTCAAAATTTCTAAATATCTTCTGACTCAAAGAATGAGTAAATACGTTGAGTTACTTAAGCAGTATAAAGATGTTTTTACATGGTCTTATAATGATTTAAAAACTTATGATACTTTTGTTATTGAACACAATATTCCCTTAAAACATGGTATTAATCCTTTTAAGCAAAAGCTTAGACAGATAAACCCAATTCTTCTTCCAGTAATAGAAAAGGAGGTTAAAAAACTCCTTGATGCAAAAATCATTGTTTCCCTCATATAATCTGAATGGGTGGCCAATTTGGTCCATGTTAGGAAGAAAAACGGTGAAATAAGACTCTTCGTTGATTTTAGGAACTTAAATCAGTCTTCTCTTAAATATAACTACCCGCTCCCAAAAATGGATTATGTTTTAAAAAAGGTGGTAGGGGGTAATAGAATTTCTATGATCGATAGTTTCTCAGGATACAATCAGATTGTTGTTCATGAAGATGATAGAGAAAAGACTGCACTTACTACTCCATGGTGAACTTTCATGTATGATAAAATGCCTTTTGGTTTAATGAATGCAGGAGCAACTTTCCAGAGAGTAATGGATATCGCATTCGTTGGTGAGAGAGATAAGTTTGTTGTTATTTATCTGGATGATCTGACAGTTTTTTCTAACTCTAATCCAGAACATTTGGTGCACCTCATACAAACTTTTGAAAAGTGTAGAAAATTTGGTTTGTCTTTTAATCCCAAAAAATCACACTTTGCCATGCAAGAAGGTAAACTTTTAGGTCATATAGTTTCAAAATATAGAATTAAGGTTGATCCTAAACGAGTTGAGGCTATTGACCTCATTAATATTCCTAGAAATAGAAAAGAGATTCAATCTTTTTTAGGTAAGATCAATTTTTTGAGGAGATTTATTCCTAACTTTGTTGAAATAATCAAATTGATTACAGATATGCTAAAAAAGGACAGTGAAGTAAAATGGACTGCAAAAGCCAAAGCATCTTCCGAGCGTGTTAAGAAAGCTATAGAAGAAGCACTAGTATTGGTAAGTCTAGACTATACAAAAGAATTATTAATCTTCTCTTTTGCTTCTGAACATATTGTTGTAACAGTGCTCCTTCGGAAGAATGAAGAAGGATTCGAACAGCCAATAGCCTTTTTCAGCAAAAGCCTCAGAGATGCAGAGCTAAGATATGACATTCTTGAAAAACAAGTTTATGCAATGGTGAAGGCTCTCAAGGCTTTCCGAACATATGTCTTGCACTCCAAAATAATTGCTTATGTACCAACAAATGCAATTAAAGATATCTTGGTTCAGCCAGACAGTGATGGAAGAAGAGGTAGATGGTTGGCTAAAATTCAAGAGTTTGATTTAGAAGTCAAACCAACCAAGCACCTATAATTCAGATATGTGGAGGACATCATGCCTGGAGAGAAACAACTTACAAAATTTCAAGGGTGGGATATTATTGGCTGAAATTGTTTACCGGTGTGAATTCAAGGGTTAGAGCTTGCAATTCATGCCAATTGTTTGTTGGTAAGCAAAATCTTTCTGCCTTACCTTTAATTCTAGTAAAATTTGAAGCTCTTTCCCAATAATGGGGCCTAGACTTCATTGGAGAAATTCATCCACAATCGAGTGCTCAACATAGATGGATTCTAACCGCTACTGATTATTTTACAAAATCGGTTGAAGCTATTCCAACTCGGAATGGTACAGATTCAGTAGTGATAAACTTTTTGGAACAAAACATCCGAGCAAGATTTGCTTGTCCTAGGAAAATAGTTATTGATAATGCTCAGGCTTTTAAATCTATGGCAATGATCAATTTCTGTCAAAAATACAATATTATTTTAGGACATTATATAGCTTATTATCCTCAAGGAAATGGGTTGGCTGAATCATCTAACAAGAGTTTGATGACTATAATCAAGAAAGTTTTGACAGAAAATAAAAAAGCTCGGCATATACACTTAAAATACACATTATGTGCAAACCGAATTGGCACAAAGAAATCTATAGGTATGTCTCTTTTCCAATTATTTTATGGTACTGATGTTATTCTTCCTATTAATATTTCTCTTCCTGTAATCAAACTCTAGTAGGATGCAAATAAAGAGCCAAATGATGTTGTGAGAAGAATAAATCAAATCATCGAAGTTTAACAAAACAGAGTAGAAGTGGATGATAAGCTCCAAAAATACCAGGATAATATGAAATCCCTTTTTGATAAAAAAAAAAAAAAAACCTAAAGATGGGGAGTTTCTTCCTGGTGATTTAGTTTTAAAATGGGAAGCTAGAAAGGAAGATGCAGGGAAACATGGCAAATTTGATCATCCCTAGTTTGGACCTTTCAAAATTGCAGTTGCTGAGGGAAAAAATTCATTCTCGCTGGAAAATATTAATGGAGAGATTCTCGAGGCCCCTATCAACGGACGTTATTTAAAAAATTTCATGCAATAGTTACATTTTATATTTCCATTGTATATATCGGATTGAATTGACATTGGCATTTTTTGTTTTCAATTTTTCTTTTTCTTTTTGTAAATTATCTGAGTCATTTGATCATTTGTTGTAAATATTTTCCATAAATTTATGATTGCTTGATATCATTTAATCGAAAAATAAAAAAACGTTTGTAACACATATCATCTCTATTCTACAAGATTATTTGATATTTTATATTTCATTCCTTTTGCAGAATAGATCTTGTTGAACAAGAGATGAGGCCGAATAAAAACTCGACACTCGTCTTTCAATCATTTGATTTCTCTAAAAGCAGGTGATAAATAAATAATTTGCCTTACAGAAATTTCGAAAGGAAAATAAGGTATGAGTCCCTACTCTTCTTATAGTTCAAATAACATTTAAAAATTATTTTCGAAATGAATGTGAAGAAAGTTTTTCTCATGAAAATATTATCACCTGACCAGGAAATCAGAGATGTATTAAATTATAACTTGAAGTGTCATGTTGATAAATTTTAAAGCCATCTTTGAAATGAAAAAAAAATTAATAATAAATGAACTTGAAAGAAGTCTAAACTAAATATAGAAACTTGTGTAGGATCAGAATGTTTTTAATTTAGATCCTTCAAATCTTTGATTGGGTCAATTTTTACCTATCCCCAACTTCTTATCCACTTCAGATTTTCTTTCTCCTTTCTTATTTTCTTTTAGTATTCATAGAAATAAAGAAACTTACCTTGACTCTGAAAACTTAAAAAACATATTTTCAAAACAAGATTAGGCAAAAATATTTATGTTCCTTTGATTTTAATTGAAAAAGTATGTCTAGGCTAACCCTGATAATTTTAGCTCTGCTATCAGACTTTAAACTGACTAATTCGCTCAAGGTTGACCCCTGAAAAAATTAAAATTCCCAAAAAAAATCTCATATAGGTGATGGTGTATTCAAACGAAAGAAAGATAGTTTCAGAGTACTCTTAAAATTGTTGACAGACCTTCTTTTCAATTTAAAGATTTTAAATAGATATCATCCCTTGTATGTTACATACAGATTGACTTCTCCCACTTCAAAATGTTAAAATAACTAGACAGATGGTGAAAGGAAATTCATAATTTGATTGCCCCCATCTTTTCCAAAAGAGATGATGAAAGGAAATCCGTATATTGATTTCCCTCCTCTCAGCGAAATGCAAAAGTCTTAATTGAAGTGGTGAAAGGAAATTCAATGGGAGAAGTAGATAACTTCACTGGGATACTGAACAGGCTCACTAGAAGTGAAGCAATATCTATGATATTTGTAAGGGTGCCATACATATCTATATATCATACTATGTTATATAGTTATCTTTCCGGTGATATTTACATTCTGAACCAACTAGGGAATCCTAAATAAATATGTTACATCTGCTTAACCTTGAAGCAAACAAAGTCGGTCGAAGCTGATATTTTAGTTAAAATTATTTTGATTATCTTAAACAATTCTCAAATCAATTTTTAGAAAAAGAAACTTTTAGTAGCCTAACTTGAGATCAATCATTAAGTATGTTTTGAAGATTTTTGGACTTGGATAATTTCATTTCTTCTATGTATGATTAATTCTTAAATAAAACTAGAAAATGATTTTCAAATAGCAATAATGACTACATTTACCCAATAAAGGAACTTGGTCTACTGTTCTTTTGCACCTCACAGGGAGCCACAATCCCCAGATGGAGCCTATGTTAGAACACATATAATTTTGAGCTTTTGAACTTTAGATTTTGCCTCTTAGAAATTAAAAAAAAAATTACCCAAAAAGCAAAAAACTTAGAGAATTGCCTTTTAATTTTTAAAATAAATCCATTGGTTGTTATTTATCAATAAGGCGCTTATAATATCTATCTTCTATGAGTTACTCTAATTTTATCGAATGGTCCTAATGATCTCCGAAGTTTAGAAGTTGCCTAAGTTTTAAAAGAAAATTTTTAACAGTCGCTTCGGAGCTTCGCGCTTCGGGTATTCCAACAAATCTAAACAACAAAAACCCTGAAACTCTGAAGTCCCGAAGATAGTCACTCGTAATAATTCGTAAAGGACTTACGGATGCATCATGGGACATGTGTCTTTTAAATCTTTTCTTGGGTTGACACGTGGCACTTATTTTTGGCATTTACGTTGGATGATTCACATGTTTTCAAGTGTCATGTGGCACCTCTCTTTTCTTAACACATCACAAGAATGACGTCATCTCTACCACATCACTCTGGGAGATTTCCCTTCGGGAGTTTTAACAAATATCGAGTTCACAAACCACCGAAGTATCAAAGCGCAGAAGTAATGAATATTACAAAAAAGTAAAAAGTGTTTTAAAAAGTTAATAAAACATTTAATAACTTAGGTTAATCATGATTAAGTATTAATTAATTACTCTGCAGTTTTGGACTTCAAGAGATTTCCATCCTGTCACATCCAAAGCTTTTGAACGTCGAATCGTCGATGTATTAATAAAATTTATGATTGATTAAGGTTAATGATTTCAATAAAGATTGTGAATCACCAGATAATAAATTCCACTAATTTTCTAATAAATTCTTCATCAGTAGATCTATACGAAGACCGATAGACTTTATGAATAAAATACTTTGAATTTCAAACTTATTTTACCATTTTCTATTAGCAGTTTTTCATTCAGTGAAAAGCTTACACACTTCTCTTGTTACAGGCAAGCTAGTTTTATTTTCTTGAGGATTATGGCGCCATGAAAAGCTGCAAAGAAGATTGATGCATCATGTGATGATTCCAATCCAAATGCAAGCGTTCTATTAGAAACAACTACGCCAGTCACGGACGCCATTAAGTCTTGGAAGCAAGTTTATGATATTTTAGAGCATGAGATTATTAACTATCCAGATGACTCTGTTGAGGAAGACGATGAGTCCTTTTCAGCCAAACTTAGATTGGTAGCAAAATCATAATTGCATAAGATTGACGCATGACCCAGAATTATACCCTACATTGATATGATAAACTGGGCTTTGGAACATCTCGACATCCAAACCAAAAGCGTCATCAACCACCAGCAGAAATTCGTCAGCTCTTTCTGACCGGAGAATCTACAAGTAATGTATAAGCTTTCCCCTACACCTAAATGTACTTACAATGCAGTTTTTCTTCTAGATTTTGAGAGAAGAGAATGCACTCAATACGATAGAAATGGTCATGATATAATCAAGACCTGGTGGGGATATCTGGAAAAATTCAGAGCCAACGCTCATGGTATGTATGCCACGGCATCCTTAGATGCTCATATGTTATATATATCCATGATGCTATGTCGTCTATTTGGGAAAAATAACCCTACGCATTTCTTAGTTGAGTGGGTAGCCATAATGAATGAAGTAGCCGAGAGTTATCCCTTCAATTGGGCTAAAATGCTATCTGATAATCTGGCCAAGGAAATTGTTGAGTATCAAGCATCAAAATCAAAAGGGAAACCTACTCCTTTTTACATGTCAGCATATATTATGGATGTGATTTGTTTTATGACCCCATTCCCCCTAATGAGTTGGAGTTGGACCCCGACTAGTTCTGAGCCAATACATTTTTACCACTCTAAATTATGGGAAGAAAATGCCAAAGATTTATTTTACGAAATTTGTCACAGCGTAGTGGTACCTATTCACATAATTATATATGGTCACCCGCCGCCTAGGATTTCAAAAAATATTATGGGGAACTTAGGCACACTTGCAAATTGGTTTATCGAGGAGAAATTCTCCTACATTACAGTATTTGGTTATTCCATTCCTCTTAATTCCCTTCCACAGTTTTTACCTGAGATTTTGTTATGCATAGAAGTAGCATACCAAACAGTAGAAGGAGGCATCAACAAGGAATTGAAAGCAGCTCAGAAAAAAAAATTGGCCAACTTTTCCCATTCAAGTTGGTATGTTCACATTGTTAGATTTTGGTCATTCTAAATTCAAGGCTGCAACCCTAGAAGATATCAAGCTAGTTGACAATGAATTCAAGAAGCATGATCCACATAAGATAGTGGAGAATCATTTGGCTCAATATAACATGAAGCGATACATCCATGAGGATTCTCCTTATGATGTGATGTTCAGGGGATTTAGATATTATGAAGAAGCTCAAAGCAGATTCCAGACTCTACCTCCTGACCAACAAGTTGGTTTCCTCGGCCTTCAAAATCATAGATGAAATAGTTTACCTAGATATTAAAAGGAGATTCAAAACCCATGCCTTCTTCACAGGAAGCTAAACCCACAGGATCTTAGCCAAGTTGCTCCACTAAGAACAAAGTTGAAGAAGTCCCAAAAAGTCCAGAAAAGTTATTTTGAGAAATAAAAACATCATTGTCAGGACTGAATGATCAACAAGTATTAGCTCGGTTTGAATCTTTGATGAATCAGGAACAAGTTGTTCTCCATTCAATGCCAGCTACTCCTATTGGCACTCCAAATACAACAGGTCAAGAACATTCCACAATAAGTATGTTTCCTATTACATCATTAACCCCTTTACAGACCAGTTTTGGAAATCCCAATTCAGAGCTCATCCATGTTGGTGATATTACTCCTATATTACCTAAAGAGATGCCTCCCTCAAGTTTCTTTTTCAGCAAAAAATGAAAGGCTATTGTAAAAAGAGAATCTCACCAAAAGGATGGAGTAGTCACTAAAAGGAAAATATTGGCATATGATGGGAAAGACCGAGATGATTCTAAGTTTGCAAAGGAAGTTGCAGATTCACTAGGGGCTTTTGCCACTGACAATCAATGGTCAGTGGACAATTTAACCAAACAACTGCAACATAAATGTCTCTTGGTAGAGAAATTGAAGAATGAGATACATAGTACATAACAGACTATCAGAAGTAGGATGAATCAAGACATTGACTAAATCAGGGCTAGTCATCAATATCAAATGAAGCAGTTACACGATAATCTTGAGCTGCTCTACCAGAGTTCACAGACCAACAAAGGTTTGATCACTCAGCGGGACAATTTAATTGAACAGTTGCAGGCCAAATTGACCCTAACAGAGAACACAAAAATAGATATTACTTCCTTCAAAACACAAGCATAAGAAATCAATGAGAAGCTGGAAGTTGTCCAGCATGATCTATATCAAAAGGTAGATGCTATTCATAAATTCTATCAAGCAATAAACCTTTCTCTTAAAAGTATTTATGTCAAGGAAAAAGATGCATGTGCAGCTAGGTCTGAGTTTCAGGAATTTATCATATGGAGGCAGAAAGCTGATATCTCTGGTCTTGCCCCTTTCGTACATTTTGAACAAGTGAAAGGCGAAATGGCTTTGAAAGTCTGGGAAACAAATCTAGAGCAAAGCAAGAAACTTTCCAGAGAGGCAAAGGAGGCTTGTCAAGAGGCATTATCTTTAGTAAATAAAAATTTGATTGAATTTGAAGGAAATAATATCTCAAAGTCATTGGGACAGATTTAAATAGAATTGAACCAACAAATCTCTAGAAAGAACAAGGAAAATATTTAGTCGGCCATCCAATAGATGAACTAGATTGATTTCTCAAAATCAATGAATTGTTGGTAAACCCAAGTTTACAGTATCAGATGACAGTCCAGGAAGTGAACAAGATCCTGGAGAAACTATCAAAAGTACAAAAGAAGATGTTCGCATTCGAATTAAATGAGAAGATTGAGCCTTCGAGATTCATGGTAGCATTGATGGACATGTGCACCCAATTCTATGAATAGAGAAAAGAGAGTGTAGCTAGGAACAAATGAAATAATATACACAGCGTCCACTTTATTCGTTGGTAATATCCCTTTCCTTCCTCACCACCTACACTTCCCCTATCTCTACATGTCACTTACCCTGTCTATCCCTACCACCTACATTCTCACATCCACTCATCCCACCTCCTTATTGGACACTTTTCCCCACATCATCCTATTTGTGAACAATCACTTTTCCCCCATAATTGTTAGCCATCCCATAATGAGCCAGCGTTGAGATACATGTCCAATTACCACCCCCATATATTCAACTGCAATCCTTTATCCCAGTAAACACATTAGAAGGGACAGATGAAGTGCCAACACATCAAATCAAAACTCAAAAATATCTGCATGTTGTTATTTCATTCGGATTATATTCTAATTTTAGGCAGATATTGTGGGAAGTCTAACGGTTTTCGGTTGAGATAATTTTTGTATAAATAGATATATTTTAGATCTATTTGAGGCTTCTTCTTGCCAAATGTAAAAGAGAAAACTTTTTTTAATATCAATACAAGTGCAGATAGTGATTCTAAGTTTCGTTCAATTTGAGTTATGTGTTTCCTCTGTGTCTCCATCTCTCTGAAATTCTTTATGTAGTTCTTGAAGAGTGAATGATTACAATTTAGTACTACATCTAAAGTGATCATAATATATCATAAGTTCTTTCAGTAACATATTTTCCTCTATTATTACTGTGAGTAAAACAAGACCTGTGACTTGTGTGAATTACTACATTTTTTACCTCCTTTCAAGGGTGCATATTCTACTTTTCTTCTACTACAAACAAGGTGAGACTTATCTGTAATTGATACATGACTTTGTTTTAACAGTTTTGTAAATAATTTCTAGATCATTTGATATTATAATTGTGTCTCAGATAACGAGATACAGCCTTTGTATTGTCTTATCATTATTTTCATTTAAAGATTACTTCTTAGAAAACTGAAGGTAGAAAAAAGCATTCATAAAAACATTTCATTTAAATTCTTTGATGCCTGGAATTATTCTTTGAGCATTAGAACCAATCTCAGGAACAACATAAAGACAACCTTTCTCAATAGTGAGATTGAGGAAGAAGTTTATATCGATCAGCCAGACGGAATCATGATATACGACGAAAACTGTCATGTGTACAGGTTGAAGAAATCCATGTATGGACTAAAGTAGACACCTCGTGCTTGGTACGAGAAAATGGATGGATTCTTGATGAGTTTGGGCTTCAGCAAGAGTGTTGTTGATCCAAACCTATATTATTACATTGTTGTTGACGAGAGCCTGATTTTGATGACTTATTCAGGAAGCCTTGTTGTTGGATACAAGCAAGCTTTGACTTTTGATTTCGAGATGAAGGATATAGGTATGATGCACTACTTCTTGGGAAAATAAGTATGGCAGAGGAATGATGAGATTTTCCTGAGTCAAGGAAAATATATAGTGGAGATGTTGAAAAATATCAGTATGACAGAATGTAAATCCATGCCTACATCAATGGTGATGGATTTGAAGAAGATGAATGGTGTTGATTCAAGTGAGATTGATCCACACTTGTACAAACAGTTGATTGGATCACTGATGTATCTGGTTAACACTAGACCTGATATATGTTATGCAGTGAATGAGCTTAGCTAGTTCATGATTCAATCGAGACATAATCACTGGATAGCAGTGAAACATGTATTGAGATACCTACAAGGAACAGTTGGATATGGCCTGAGATATGCCTCTAGTGTAGACTTGAGCTTGCAGGGATATGCCGATGCAGATTAGGCAGGGAGCACAATGGACAAGAAGAGCACATTTGGTTGTTTCTTTACCTTAGGGTCTGCCATGGTTTCCTAGTGCAGCAGGAAACAGAGCTTTGTGTAATTGAGTACCGTGGAAGCAGAGTACATAGCATTGAGTGTGGCAATCCACGAAGTAGTGTGTCTTCGCAAAATTCTAACAGATTTATTTGATCATGAGATGGATCCTACTACTATTCATTATGATAACCAGAGTTGTGTGAATCTCTCTGATAACCCTATGCTTCATTGAAACACATTGAGATAAAATATCATTATATCAAAGACATGATGCAGAGGAAAGCAATACATGTGCAGTACCTTCCTACCCATGAGCATATTGTAGACATATTCACCAAACCATTTGCCAAGACTAAGTTCGAGTACTTTTGTGAGAGACTTGGCCTAGTGGAGAATGCCTCCCTAGCTAAGAGGGAGTGTTAATGATTACAGTTGCATGAGACATCCTCCAGGACACAGACTCAGTGAGTCAACCTGAGAGATATCCCATGAGTTGGGTGTGCCCATGAGATGGGTGTGTGGTTCCTCTCTAAGATGGAGATGGAATGTTGTGCCCATGTGTGGGGTGAGGAATCCCATGAGTTGGGTGTGTGGTTCCTCTCTGAGATGAAGATGGAATGTTGTGTGCCCCTCTGTGGGGAATCCCATGAGTTGGGTGTGTCATTCTCTATGAGACGGAGATGAAACGATGTATTTGTCTCCTCTGTGCAAAGAGTTGAGATGATGTGATACTCCAGATGATTCTCCTGTGAGAGGTAGTGAGAAAGAGATCTGTTGAGTTGGACATGCCTATGGCTGAGCACATGTGAATGTGATCCTAGTGGTTGATCACTAGTGACTGTGATTCTCCTATGAGACACAGTGAGATATAGATGTGGACATCCCTGTGGTTGAGCACAGGTGAACATGATCCTAGTGGTTGAGCACTAGTGAGTGTGATTCTCCTGTGAGACGCAATGAGATAGATATGTGGACATCCCTATGGTTGAGAATAGGTGGGTGTGACCCTAGTGGATGATCACTAGTGGGTGTATGAGATCCCTTGCTATAGTGTACAAGAGTCAGACTTACCTGTAACCCTATTTGTGATGTAAAGGGTACAGGTCGGCCCCACCATAAAGTGAAAGATAATTAATATGGTAATTATTAATTATATTATGAGTTATTGAGGTCATCCCTATTATGCCAATAGACACTACTATTGATAGGCTCAGTCTAATATAAATAAAGGTGAATTCCCCATTGAGGAATCATAACACAAGTGTGAGTTTGGAAATTTCAGCAACTACTTGTTCTTACGAAAAGTGTGCACCTCTCTTGGGTGCTAGTCTTCTATGGTTTGTAAGCACCCTTTTGTGTGCTAGTTTTATGTCGTGGGAGGTATTTCTCTTGAAGAATATAGCAAAGGATTGGATGGGTTTTCTTCCCTTGTTGAGAAGGGTTTCCTAGGATACTTCTTTTGTACTTGTGCATGGTATTTCTTCTTGCGATCTTCGTTGTTGAAAAAAAACATTAATGGTGAACCTGCAAATGTTTGTGGTTCAAGTAAAATTCTAAAAATGGAATGAACTTCATGCTTGAGCCTAGCTTATTGAAAAAACAACAAGAATCATGATGTTTTCATGTTCTGGGTAATCCTGTGAGGAAATCCATTGACACCACTTCCCACTTCCACTCAGGAATGGGCAATAGTTGCAGCAACCCAACTGGGTGCTTATCCTCAAGCTTGACCTTCTAACATTCTAAACATTTAGAAATGTACTCAGCAATCTCCCTCTTCATGCATGGCCAATATTATTGGATCTTGACTGTTGCAACTATTTTTTGATATCCCGAGTGTCCAGCATAAGGTACATTATGCATCTCTTTCAAAACCATACTCCTCGATTCATGAGAATTTGGCACATAAATTATGTTCCTATACAAGAGAATTTCATCATTTCCCAATTCATAATCTTCAACCTTCTATTGCATTTTACCTTCTTGTAATTTTGTTACCAACTCCACGTACTGCAAATCTACTTTTGCAGCCTCAGAAATTATGCCTTTAAGATCAATTTGATGCATGTTAATCATTGTAGCATGCAGTTCATGCACTCTCCTACCGAGTGCATCAGCCACTTTGTTCTATTTTCCTTTGATGTGCTTAATATCAAAGTCATACTCACAGAGGGATTCCAACCATCTACTCTGCCTGAAATTTAATGTTGGTTGATCAAACAAATATTTCAGACCATTGTGGTCTGTCCTCAGCTCAAACCTCTTTCCCATGAGCTAATGCCTCCACTTATTCAAGGCATGCACTATGGTTTCCAACTCCAAATCGTGAGTGGCATAGATCCTTTCATGCTCTTTCAATTTTCTAGATTCAAAACATATCACAACCCCATTATGACTAAGGACTCCAGCAAGTCCTTCTTTATATGCATCGGTGAAAACCATGAAATCTTCATTCGGGTCAACAATCCTTGGAATTGGAGCACTTGTTAACAATTGATTCAATTTTTGGAATCTCTTTTCACATTATGTTGTCCATTGAAACTCCACCCCCTTCCTTTGCAAGGAAATGATTGGGTGAGCAATCCTTGAAAACCCTGCAATGAATCTTTTGTAGTATCCAGCTAGACCCATGAAGAATCTGACTTCTGTCGCATTCTTAGGTGTTTTCCACCCTTTTATGGCCTCAATATTTTCAGGGTCCATTATTGTCCCTTATTCAGATATGATATGCCCCAAATAGTGAATTTGGTTCTGATAAAATGAGCACTTGCTCAATTTTGCATACAACTGGTGCTCTCTTAACACTTGTAACACCATCCTCAAGTGATGCTCATGCTCTTCTTCTGAATTGGAATATAAAAGGATGTCATCCAAAAATACAATGTCAAACTTGTCTAAGTATTCCCAAAAAAACCATTCATTAAGCACATGAAAACAACTGGTGCATTTGATAGCCCAAATGGCACAACTGTGAATTCGTAATGACCATACCTTGTCCTGAAGAAAGTCTTGTTGATCTCTTCATCTTTGATCCTTACTTGATGGTAACCAAATCTGAGATCAATATTTGAAAATATCCTTGCATCCTTTAATTGATCAAAAAGAGATCGCCAATCCTTGGCAAAGGATACTTTCTCTTTTTAGTTACTTTGTTCAATTGTCTGAAGTCAATACACAACCTCAATGTCCCATCTTTCTTCTTCACAAATAAAACTGGAGCACCCCAAGGTGATACACTTGGGCGTACATACCCCTTCTTCAAAATTTCTTCAAGCTACATTTGGATTTCCTTCAGCTCTGGAGTACTCATTCGGTAGGGAGTCTTAGATATTGGAGTTTCTCCAGGAATTAAGTTTATAGAGAAATTTATCTCTTTTAGGAAGTAATCCTGGTATTTCCTTGAACACATCCTCAAAATATTTTAGGATCGCATGATCCTCAAGATTTGGCACCTTATCCTTAGGTGCTTCCTCCATATGACCCATGAATATTTGGAAGCCCTTCCTTTAACACTTCTTTAACTGCCTTGTTGAGATCTCTCGAAAAGTACCTACCCTAGGAATTCCTTGGATTATTCTTGGGTTCCCTTCCTCATTCAGGAAAGTAAATGCCATGTTATGACAGTCTAATATAGCATGGTGTTGGTCCAACCAATCCATACCAATTAGACAATCATATGTACCCAAGAACAGGATGTTCAAATCTACCTTGGTACTCAAGCCATTCATGTCCACTGGACATGCTTTAACCAGCTCAACAACTTTTCTCTTAGTTCCTGTATCCAGTTGCACCAGCCAAGATTTCCCATGTTTGCTTCTTGGAAAATGCAATTTTTCCACTACCTTAGGATCTATATAGCTATGACTAGCTCATGAATCTATTAAAATAGTAAAGGCATGGTTATTGATCATACCTTCTACTTCAATCATGTGTGATTGAAATTATTCTTGCTTGTTTTCCAGGGCTGCATAGATCGTTTGTACACTTCTTCCCATGTATTCCACTGTTTCATCTTGTTGTGCATTGTGGACATCTCTCACTTTGTCACTTTTGTGAGGAAAATCTCTATACTTATGGTCTCCTTTGCAACCCCAACATTGAATAAGTGGTTGCCTTGGCCTTTGCCCACCTACCTCATCCATTATGTTTTCTTAAAAGATGGTTGTCCTTGAGGACTGTTTCTAAAAAATGGTGGCTTGTTCCCCTTCTTCCTATGTTCCCTCTTAAACTTCTTCTTGTCTTCCCAAACTCTTTGGAAAGTAGGCTTTCCCTTATGCTAATCATATAAGCACTTGGCTCTCCTTATGGTTTCCTCCAAAGTCTTGGGATCATCATATTGAATCTTGTCACTGATAAAGGATGGAAGCCCACTCAAATACATATGAATCTTAACAGTCTCATCCTTGATGAAGGAGACATACTTCAATGGTTCTAAAAATCCCCTTTCATACTCATCAATGTTCATGTTTCCCAGTTTGAGTTCAGAAAATTCTTTCATCTTTTTTTCATAATACCTCTTGGTTAAGTATTTCTTCTCAAAATGCTTCTTGAATTCCTTCTATTAATGGGTCCTAAATCCCTTGATTCAACAATAGGAACCAAACTTGCCACTGAGGCCCAATTAGACTCTGCAGCATTTAATAGTGCTATGGTTCTCCGGATCTTGCGATCTAGCCAATTTATCGATGGGCTTTATGTTTTCTTGTGAAGGCTCTTGCTTCAATTCGGACTATATTTTTTGTATTTTCTCTTGGGTGGGACCAATATGAGATGTAATCTGGTATAAACCAACTTGACAACAAAGCAAGACTAAGTTCTAACTACTGGGGAAGAGGCTGAACTTGGGATAACCCACTGCTCAAGCATGCAGACGACAATTTTATACCACAGGCCTAAATCTAATACATTAACCATGTGAGCATCCAATTATTGTCTCAGAAACTAATTACCAAAAAGAAAACACATATGCGATAAGAAAATGGCAAGAAAAATGATTCAACTACTGAAGCATCCATCACATAATAACACCACGATTCATCTTCATCATTAAAGTAAAGAACAACAAAATATTACACCAGATAACTTGACAATAGATTAAATAGCTCTTACTCATTACAACAGAATTCATGAAACGAGATAGGAAATAGTTCTTCTCCACGTCCAATCACATGCATTTGATGAAAATAACTTGTCTCTGGTCCAGAAGGACTTCTTAATTAAAGGGAGCTTCAAAATAGTTCTTAACAACTAGAAAGAAAGGGTTCTTGCAACAACCATCGACCTTTAACTAATTGGTTGATGTTCTTATTTATAACATAAAATTCAATTGAAAATAACGGCTAAGTGTAGTTTAAACCAAACAAAATTTTCCACGTGGCATCCTCTTCTAACAATTTCTTTAACAGTCGTCTCAAGATATCCCTTCGAAAGGGTGACTTTTATCATACTCCGACCAACTGATAAACAGCTCCTCGTAGGTTTGGGCCCATGGAAATATGTTTTGTTCCATAGGAGCCGCATAAACTCCTCTGATCTTCATCGCATGCGCCCAGTACTTCACCAAACTGGTGTTCAACTACAAAAGCACAATCTGAGATTTAATCGGATGTTCCATAAATCGTTGCACTTGTCCTGGCATTATGTCGGTCACCATCGCTAGCTCTTCGTCCCATAACAAATATTGTTTGGTATATGATTCGACTATGTCGCACAAGTCAACGAAGTTGTCGAGGGTTCCAAACTCGAGGAGTTCAATATCATTCATCGCTTGTTGATCTTCGGATTCAGTTTCTCTCGAATTTCTTGGCAAAGTTATGGAGCGGATTTTTCTCAATATTCGGAGGGATCTTTCCTACCAATCGGAATTAAAATCATTTAGAAATTTCTTACAGAACAATACTCGAAAAAATATATGAAAAGTGTAAATGGGAAGAAAAAAGACTGATGCATACCTGTAAAGCTCGCTAAGTCGGGTTGTTTAATACTTATGTGATCTCTGCAACCTTTCGGGTTACCTGCACCGTCTCTGTTAGCGCCTCCATTTTTCTTCAGTTAGGGTGGGTTACATTCGTGCATCATAGCATGATAGATCAGGTACGAAAAACATGAGAGTCAAAATCACGCAAGTGGTCGGTTGGCCCTTGGGTTCGGGAAATAATGTCAAAGCCAAACATGTGCCAAAAGTATGAGTAAGTTCCAAAAGGATCGGATATTGTCATAAGAGAAGTCGTTAAATGCTTCAGGTTGAGGAAGGTTTCTCAAATAGAAGTCTCATCATCAAGTGCATCAACCATCATTAGCTCATTATGGAGGCTAGGGGGAATTGAAAGGAATCGAGATGATCGTACCACCCATCCTCTGCAATTCCTATCGGTTGTATCTCACACACCCTGGATCATACCCATCACGTGGATGTGACACAGTAATTCTTTAAAACATCCTGTCGCAAGGCATTCAGTGTTCCCTGGCACGTTTCGACTCGCTGCCCTGCTCCGTTATAAATTCCAGATGTTCTAGATGTGTTCTACTCACCAGTCTGAGATTATGCACCATAGGTGACTCGTCTTGTGATCTTAATTCGATCAACTTCTTGGCTCTGACCCTTTGTCAAATTCTCCACACATAAGGTAGATATGTTATCGCACCATGGGAACTCCTCAGAATGTAAGACAAGGCATGCGAGGTAGCTGAAGCACCAGGCATGAGACATAAAATGCATGGGACTCATTATTATTTGTAGCGGGTGTTCCCAAGGCTTCAAAGGGGAATTCTAACCTTTGCGCGGAAACGATGGCATCGCCCCATGCGAAAGCCGAAGTGGAAGAAGTTAAGTCAAAAGGGCATAGGTTGGAAGCCATGCTTCCTCAACAACAAATACCATGGAGGAGAGGAATGCCCAGAAAAATTAAGGAATTCGAGGGGGAAATCCAAATCCTGATTGATACGCGCGCATGATTAGCTGCCAAGGAGCTCCTAATGTGCGCTATCCATCTAGAGCCTGTTGAAACTCCAAGTCGAGGAAGCGGGAGCCGAACGAGAGAGACAGAAGCCTCGAGTTCTAACATCTGAGGACCTAATCTGCAGTTGGAGTAGGCACAACTCGCCATAGCTGAAATTTACCAGGAGAATAGAGAATTACGTCGGCAATTGGAAGCAAAGAACCTTGAGGTGTCAATGCCACATGGTTGTGAAGGGAACACAACTTGGCTCAAGCAGCAGCTTCGGGAAGCACAAGATACGATCGTGCAGTTGCGTGAAGCGCAAAGGGTGTCGGAAGAACAAAAGGTGACAACACCTCTCAGAGCATGAGGCAGACGGGGAGAAAATTCGCGTGCAGAAGAGGCATGATGGGCAGACTTTGTTTTGTATTCTCAGACGTGACGCAGAATTTTGATAGTCTTCCCTTTTTCTTGTGAAAATTTTCATGTCTTCAATGTAACCGGGTTGGTTGGCCAAAAGGTGTAGACAGTGTCTATTGTATGTAACCTGAGCCCGATGGGACTCTAATATAAAAAGTCTTGAAATTTTGACGAAAGGATTCTGGTCATAGTAGTTGAATGCATCGTTTTTCTCTTTGCGTGTGAATCTACTATTTTCTTTGTCCAAAATTCTTGCAAGTTAATCTTGATTTTGTGCTTAGTGTTGATCTGAGTTGTTTTTTTGTATTTTTTATTGATATCATTCTGCAAAACCTTCGATGTCGATCGACCTCGTCGTACAGCGCTAGTGTTCCACCACTGACTCGAGATATATGGTACTGAAAACCGGTGATTTAACTCGCGAGTATTAATAGGAGTTAGAACTCTCTTTCAATTTTGCATTCCTAAACTAAGCCTAGGGATCATCAATGTCGAAATGATATCAGGGGTCGGTGATCGGGGAAAACCATATCGCATACTTTCCTTTGGGCTAGCTCCTTTGAAAATTCCTGATGCTGAAATATTTCAGGAATCGAGAATCGAAAAAAAAAAAACTTTTAACATCATCGAAAAAATCGTCGTGATTTGATTTTCTCTGACTCCGATGAGCATGTCGGGTATCGGCTATCGGTGATAATATTTATTTATTTTGAATTATTTACTTGTTTCTCCTTTTCCCGATATCGAAAGGGATCGGACAACAATGATCTTTATAGTGATGCTTGTCACGAAAGAAGACTCATGTCTGTCGATGCTAAATTTTTTAAGAGCATCGAGTGAAGTGCTTTGGCTATCTAATTCCTTATTTAAATGTTAAATATTTTAAGTCGAGGATTTTCATAGTTTCAAGCAAACTTTTTAAAGACTTAACTGTTGAAATAATGTAACTGCGAAGAGCATTCTTATTATTTTGTTATTTGATTAAATCCCCATTGTGGATTAATCATGTCATTATTATTATTTTTATTGTTAGGTTAATCCCCATTGAGGATTAACTAAGTCGGTAATTGTATAAGGACCAAATCCCCTTTTGCGGATTGG
>JASDQU010504558.1:27228-38765 GCA_032191745.1 Picea mariana | reverse complement strand
CTTGGGGGTAGAGTTTCAGAACAACATCAGTTTGAGGTATTTATCATCATTATTATGTTGTGTTAATTATTGTTATATTGTTCATTTTTTTTTTTATGCTGAATATGTTATTCATTATCATGCTGCTAAATTTTAAATTGTGTTGAACAATGAGTTGTTATATGCTGAAATTGTGCTGATCAATGAGTTATTATATGTTGAATAATGAACTGTAAAGAATTTAGGATAACATTTCTATACTTAAATTATGTTTTGTAAGGCTCTGCTGGAAGGGACCTTACACATGGTATCAAAGCTTACTATCTTTTATGAAATGAATGGTCTTGTTGATTTGATTGAACGCATACAAGAATTACTATAGGTGTGATAATTATTTTCATTAGTACATGTATGAGTCCTCTATGTGCTAGCTACACATTTATGCCTTGCACATGTACACTAGTATGTGTAAGTGATTTAAATTGATGACGTTGCTTATTTGATGTGGATGTATGAATAATGTGTCATTACCCTTGTATTGTAAATTACTCTAACTTCGGGAAGAAGTTTCTTGAAGGGTGGGTGTATGTAACAACCCAAATTGATTAATTTTTATCCTAATCTTTAAATTTGAATTTAATTAATTATTAAAATATAGTAAATGAATCTTTTATTATTTTATTATTAAAAGTGGGTGAAGTAATTAGTGGGAGGATAAGGTTGTTGGGGAATTAATGGGAGGATAAGGTTGTTGGGGGATTAATGAGGGGGAATTGAGAGAGGAGGATAAGAGAGGAGGGGAGCACTTGGAAGAGGATCTCATTTTTATTTTGGTTGGAGAATTTTTGAAAGATAGAGGGAGAAGGTGGACGGAAAAACAGTTTTGGACTGCATATAGATTGTTGGTTTTACTTGAGGAGCTTGTTGGTTTTACTTGAGGATCTTGCTCGGGGACTTTCACAGGGGGCACCTGTTGCTGGGAATTTTGGGCTCGGGGGCCAGGAAACCGAAAGGAATCCTGGGGCTAGGGAGTCAGATAGGCTGTTCCTAGCTGGTTGGGAGGTTAGTCAGTTTTGGACAGAGCTTCGCTTGGGGGTAGAGTTTCAGAACAACATCAGTTTGAGGTATTTATCATCATTATTATGTTGTGTTAATTATTGTTATATTGTTCATTTTTTTTCATGATGAATATGTTATTCATTATCATGCTGCTAAATTTTAAATTGTGTTGAACAATGAGTTGTTATATGATGAAATTGTGTTGATCAATGAGTTATTATATGTTGAATAATGAAATATAAATAATTTAGGATAACATTTCTATACTTAAATTATGTTTTATAAGGCTCTGTTGGAAGAGACCTTATAATAAATTTGATAATTTGATGGTCTCATCATTGGGGAAATGCATGCATATGCACTCATGTCAATGTAGGAGTGTATGTTTAGACTATATAAGGGTACATGAAACTAGGATGCATTCATGAACATTTGTCCAGGATCATGGGCCTCATATCTCATGCAGTCTACAGTGGTGGTGGTCATTTGTTTGGGTAATTTCACTATACGGTTGGAATTTCAAATCCCAAAGCATGTCCGGGCTCATGGAACTATTGAAACTAAAACCACAAGCAATACAAACTTCCCTCAAAATGCACCAATTTGCTTGTAACTTCCCAAACTGTGTCTTGCACCATGTAGTAGGGCTTTGTCAAAGTTTAATTTAAAACCATAAGCATACAACCTTCCCTCAAGATGCACCAACTAACCACCTTGAATTGCATTAAAGAGCCCTTGCCAGACTATAGAACACTATATTTTTCACTGATCCACCTAGAATTACCAGTGGGCATGTCGAAACTCTAAATTGTGTATCTATAGAGGGATATCCAATTAATTAGTCGACATAATTGTTGCAACAGATTGGGTGTGTGAGATAGAAGGGCCACTTGACCACTAAATTCAATCAACCACCAACCATTATTGACAAGATGCCTCGTGTTGAATAAGGGTGAGAATTTCTCTAAGTCGTTGAAGATTTATTCCAATTGCCATCATCCAACATGCCTAAGCCATCATTCGTTGACGTTGTATCCAAATTCGTTGGCGTTGTATCATTCATTGAAGGTTATTTGATATACAACACCATATATATAAATTATAACTATGTTGATTTCAGAAGTTTGTAGATTTTAACCTTGTACAATTAATTACTACAAACCGATTCTTAATAAAACAGAAAATATACAATGGCACACACACACATTACAAAGAGAATTTTACCCTAGAAACCCAAACCGGGAAAATCAACAACTTGTTTAGATCCACACCTCTAATATTATATTCATCATATTCATTGTTTACAATACAATATACATATAGGATCTCGTGGCATCAAAACCCCTAATCCATTGACCCGGATTAGTTAACAACCCTGATTTCTTAACCAGAATTAGAAAACCATAGGCAAAAACCATGTGTTGAAAAACCGCCAAAAAGCGAATGCAAACAACGGTCGAAAACTGACCCAAAAAATTTCTTGGGGGCTCCCACCCCTGAACTCCCACAACCCTCCCAATTGGGAGGTTCTAAGCACGTCCCAAACCCCCTTTTCTCCCTTATCAATGTACATTACATGGGACCAATTTTACAAAGAATATAACACATACCCAACAAAGTTGAGATATGGACTACCATTCAAAGATTTCATATGGCCCTCTACCACATCTTGATGTCTTTTCTCTTAGTACAAACAACTTCAAACTTAAAATATAAACCCAATTTCTCAGACCCACTAACCTTGTATATCACAATAGTAATATTTCACTCTGTTGTAAGTCCTTTCCTCTGGTTTCCATTCCATATAATGCAACACTTATATGTTCATAATGTTTACCCAAATTCTTTAGTGAAATTCTTTGAAAAAAATATTGGGACATGATAAATCAACAATAATGGAATAGATCCTTGTAGGGAACTGATGAGATTATAAACCCTATAAAAAAGGAAATAGTACATGGTTTAGTGGCTAAGCACATTCTAGAAATGGATTCCCATGTAGGGGAATTAAAACTAGGATTTAGCTTGTAGAAACCTACTTCAATACCCTTTCCAATCATGATGTGACCGAACCATGACACTACCCTAATTCCATGTAGGGGATTTATCTTGAAGAAACCTATACCTCAATACCCTTTACAATCATGATGTGACTGAACAATGACACTACAATAGCTATCTTAAAAATCTATAGGGATTAAGATAGGGTAGAGAAAACAAATGTTGTCGAGAAGGAGTAGGCTAACTCGGGAGCAATCTTCCCTCCCGAGTAGCTTTTCGGCAGTAGCCTTCCGGAAGCCCCCCCTTCGTGTGGCACTATCCCCCGGACACTCTGCCAACATTTCGTAGCGTACATTACCAACATTTCATAGTTCCCATTCGTCATCGTTGAAGAGACTTGAATTCACAATTAAACCAACCTACCAACCAAGCCAACATAGAAGCAAGAGATCAGATCCTCCATACCAAGCTACCAACCAAGCCAGCGCAGAAGCAGGAGATCAGATCCTCCATAATTTCTCTGTAAAACCCTAGTCTACAAAATATTTTGGAGAAGGCCAGACCGGGCTGAGTTTCACGTGTGGAATGACAACTACAAACATATGCGGGAAGGTGAAGCAATCTGAGATAAATTTAAAGGCTTCCATATCACGTAATTGTGGATGCTTCCATGAACTGACCCCTACTGTGATGTGAAACTATGTATAATGGCACGGAGACACCTTGGGTGGCTATATGTAGCCGTCCAATATGAAGTTTCCATAGGAATGTAGAGTCTTTATTCCTCGTTTCCTCGAACACGTGGAGATAGACCTTGCGACGTGCAACTAGACCATCAACTCCACCATCACAGAAATTGAAAACCAACTGCAACTCTATCCCTAGAATTTCTAAAATTCTATTCAGACACAACTAATATAGGATTTGTTCTTGTTCGAATTTGACCGAAAAAACAAATAGACATGACCACCTAAGGAAGCCCATGATTGGGAGCATGATTGGGAGTTTGGAACTCTTCAAGAAGACTGTTACTTATGGCCCTGATATTCCACATCTTCGGCTTTATATCAAGCACGATTTTTTCTTTATTGCTTGTGTTTTCCATTGGGTTGTTATTGATTTCTTCTTTCAATATGATATTTTATACTTCACTGTGTGATTTTGATTGGATTTTGTAGCATGTGTGTTTTGGTTCTGGTGGTTTTTGAGTTAAAGCGACTGACAAATTTTAGATTGTAATGCAGACATGAAACACATGATTGAATGAGACTTTGTGTCACTGATGTAGAGACCAGGATATAGGAAGTTCCTCATGAGTTTCTCTCCATGGAACAAGTGTCTATTGATCTGAAGATGCTTGCAGTAGGAAGGCCAAATCAACCGACTTTTCTTTCGAGTTATTTGAGTTATCTGGAGGAAGTTGGGGCAGATGAAATTTTGAGTTTTCCCAGGGTGGTGGCTCCTAAGGGACTTCACATCAAAGTATCATAGTAATGAATCAGTGAAAATTACACAGTGCAACTGCCATAGGGATATTTTTGTCACACATATTCAATAACTTGTATATCAAGCACAATATATTTCCTCTCTTCAACCATCAAATACATGTGATTACATAGATCAATTTAGCAAGAGATTATTCTTCCTTATAATGAGATTTTTAGTTAGCCATGTTTGATTCATGGTTAAAATACAACCGTCAAGATTACGGGCCTTTCATAATCCCTTTGTAGGCGTTCATCATTAATGTCAATGTCATTGTTGGAATTTGTCCATTAAATTGGAAACTCCTCATCATATCGGAAACTACAAACTAAATGGAAACCAAATTGAAAACTACCCATACAATTTGGACACTAGATATTATTCCATTTCTTCCTCTGTTACTCTTTTTAATTAAGTTTTCCAACTCCATGTTTATCACCATAAATCATGGTTCTAGTTGGTAATTGTGGTTATAAAAGGCAACGATTTTCATATGTTTTGTCATTAGCATCCCACTTTTATGTATATAACTATGATTTAAGGGAATTACTTTACAACTCTAATTTTAGTGGTTCAATTTATCAAATTCCTTAACATATTCACTATCAAAGTTGTACAATTAAATTACTCTTCTCAAATAAAAATTAGATATATTCTCAAATAAAAAATAGATACAAATTCAACGAGCATATGATAATTGTGTTGTACCATATGTTGCTAGAATTCTATGTGATGAGTTTTATTCGATCTTTAACTAATCACTCATTGGGAGATTGGATCATTTGATCAAATGGACCTTCTCCAATTTGTGTGGGAAAATGCCTTAATTTGGGTAGTAACAATGCCCTTCTTTATGGAGAGCCAATATGAAAGCCTTAATTTGGTTTGCAACAATGTTCTTCTTTATGGAGAGCTAAAATGAAAGCCTTAATTTGGATAGTAACAATGTCCTTCTTTATGGAGAGCCACAATGAAAGATTGGATCTTTGTAATGTCTCGATGAGATCAGATCAAACTAAGTAGCTTTGTAATTTCAATTCTTTGTTTATGGGGAACCAAAATGAGAGATTGAATCATTTGATAAAATTCCCTAGTTTGAGAGATTTGATCATTTCATAAAATTCCCTAGTTTGAAAGATTGGATCATTTGATATAATGCCCTAGTTTGGATAGTAGCCTTGTAATGTTCTTGTATATGGAGAGCCTCCTTGCATCAATCAATGATATCCCCAACCTTATTTTGGATAGTAGTCTTGTAATGTTCTTGTTTATGGGGAGCCTCCTTGCATCACTCAATGATATTTTCAATTTTCTTTTATAGTAGTCATCACTCAATCATATCCCCAACCTTCCTTTATAGTAGCCTTTTAATGTTCTTGTTCGTCGACAGCTTCCTTGCATCACTCAATGGCATCCCCAACCTTTCTTTTAGAGTTGGCTTGCTCTTAAGTGGATTTTCTTGTTGGAGGGATACAAACTTGGTGTGTGCTACTTATGTTCAAGTTTCATGTTATGTTAGATACTTCATTGTGAGAAAGGTGCTAATAGTTGTTATATGTTGTATAAATGTGTGTGAGAAACAAAAATGGAATATATTTGTTTTGTCATAGAATGAGATACATTTATTTTGTGATATCTTGAAATACCATAGATATATTTATTTTGGGGATTGAAACAATTTCTATCAACTCATGTGTTTATTTTTTTTAATTACATTTATTTTGTGATGTCTTAGATTTTTTTTTATCAATTTATAAGTGACAAGTTTTTGTAGTCATTCAGAGAAGAATTTTAGGTTCATAAGTTACATGTTTTTGTCTTGGTTAAATAAGAATTTTAATGGCTTTAAATGACTTTAAATGTTTTTTGACGTTGTTCATAAACTTGTATTAATGGGCCTTTTATGTTTGAAAATCCATTTAAAAGAAAGTTACATTTATCCATGTGCTTATATGGTTTCCATTATGGACTATGACTTTATTGAGAGTAGGGTAAGGGTTTTTCATTATGCAAGTTGAGTTTCTTAAACATAGGGTTAAGGTTTTTCATTATGGAGGTTGAGTTTGTTAGATATAGGGAATGTATCCTTTATATTTGGCCTTTACATTAGTTTATCATGAAATTTTAAATTAATCTTTTATTAGATACGTTAATATCAATTTTATAGTAGCCCACAAGGATGAAATTTGATAGGCAAATTGCTTGTAGCCTTATGGTTTTTCATTGTGGAAGTTGACTTAGTTGAAGATAGGGAATTTATCATTTAAATTTGGCCTCCTTTACACTCCTTTACCCATGAAATTTTAATATATTTTTCTTTTCTTTCTTATAAATACTCTAATATCAATTCTATGGTAACTCACACAGATGGAATTTGAGAGGAAAATTACTTGTCATGAGGCATTTTAAGGCATTTTACCTGTCAAATACAATAAAAAAGTTTACTTGTCAAATACAATAAAAAAGTTACTGGAACCATCATCAATCTTTGTTGGAAATCTTAAAACAAGTAATAAAGTGATCCAAACCATCACATTTCATGGGTTGGTTTTGAAATTCCAATCCTATTGGTGGATTATGTTGATAAGGATTTTTAACCCTCATCAATCCATGCTAGAGTGCCACCAAAAATATTCAAAACATGATTCCAATATTTTATTATGCCCTAATTCACTTCTTCATTTCTTTCAAATTACAAAAGAAAAATGTTAAAATAAAATTTTAGTACTAGAAACAAGATATAAACACGGTCTAATTATATTTTTGTTTCAATAAATTTTGATACCATATATCCATAGTCAAATTAAATGAAGATAATTCCCATTCATAAATAACATCGATGGCCAACAACATTTTAGTTAAATAGTTATAAATTAGATTGTTTTTCATAAACCACTAACAAAATCCATAAAGAGAGACTCCAAGGGTTAAGTGGGATAGGTAAGAGCCAACAAGGACCATATTTACGAGTAGTCTTTTTACCATGCCACAAAGGGGGTAGTTGTTGATGAAAGTATCAAGCTGGTGTTGCAAAATAGGCCAAAAGAAGTGGTGTTGGAGTGCTCTTGAGACACCTAGAGAGTAATGAAAACATGATCATGAATCCTAGCTAGTTGATGAACAAATGAACAAATGTTTTGGTGTTCCTTCAACAACTGAGAAGAGGATGATGGCTATAGAGTAATGGGAAACTCATAATGGGAAAAACGAGTATATCCATAAGAGGCCTCAAAAGGAGGGGGGTCATGGGATGGTGTATGTTCAAGAACATGGTGATCACAAGATGTAGGAGATATATGACTAAGTTACCAAGTTCAATTTTACTACAATTATTTTGAAAAATAGATCTAATGTGGTGTGTTATTAAGAATGTAGAAGATTATGTATATGAATAAACAAATTATGAAATTAGAGGCCCAAGAAATATTTCAATGGCTAAAATATAGAAGAGAAGACTATGTATAAAGAACCAAACAAAGAAAACCATACTTAATGGCTCATAGAAGTGTAGTTCTTAATGAATGGGGAATATTGAATGTGACCATAGAAAAAACACAGGCCATGATTAAGTGTTGAACAACCAAGTGATGTTACCATTGAGTAAAGAAGAGAAGAAATGATAGTACTAATGAAGGACTAGACCTCGAGCAATGAATTTGGAATTAGAACAAAGAAATTTATCTAAGTCATTGAGGAAATGAATGTTGCTTAACACCTTTGTTTGTTGAACAATGAAGAGTCAATATTGAGCAAATTAATAACCCTAATGAGTGTCAAAATAGTGTGCATTTGGAACAACAATGTGCCAAGCATAGGAATGACCCAACCACAAAGCAAAGCAAGGGAAAGCCATGTGCTTAACATGATAAAGATATAAAAATAATTCCTAATGGACTAGGCACGTGGATTCAAAAAATTAGTACCACTTTAAGTGTGCAATGAAATTTTTTTAAGACAAGGAACACTTAAAACATGTTCAAGACAAGGTTTCTAAATATGTTGAATGGCTTCATCATGCCTAGGTTTCACATGGTTGAAATTTCTCTTCACATATCATCATTGAAATCATCAATCAATAGTAACAAAATAATAAATGTGTTTATAATCAATTGGTTGTGTTGGAGAATGTGAAACCTTCATTCATTATTAGTTTCTCCTCTTAAAAAAGACATACATGTCCGTTCCTTTCCATATGTCATATGTCTCTAGCCAGCTCCGAATATTTTTCAATGTGTTTGTTTTGGGAAAACATGAACAAGGTTTTGTTTTTCCAACAAATTATTATCTAGTCGTGCATGGAAACATGAAAATAGCTTGCTAAGGAAGGTGACATAGTCTAGTTTTATTTTTGTGTGTTTCATTTTTTCAGATAGTTGCATTGTCTCCTGCCCAAACCTATGCATTGCATATCCAACAATCAAACAATGAAAAATAAGAAACAAAAACAAAAAAATGCACATATGGTGTTTTCTATGCATAAAAGGAGATTAATTGTTAACCGTGACAGAATACTAGCAGTGGAAACTAGCAGAATAGATACATGAAGACACATGGAATGAGACGATTTATGTGGAGAAAATCATCTTGGTGACTTACAACTGCATGAATAAAGCATAGAAAAAACATTGAATGAATAAATAATTTGAATCCTCCACAAAAGATCACTACTAAATGAAATAAACAAACAATATCTCTTGTTGTAGATCACTACTGTGTGTTTATTATATTTGAAAAATTAACCAGAGTGTGTTCCCAATGATTAAGTGAGTTAAATAAGTATTCAGAAAACCCAATGGCTTCCATTTTGTTAGAAAATGCAATGGAAATTTTGTAGGGGTATGAAAAGAAACAAAAACTATTGGTAGGAACTATTTGGAGAGTTTTAAACATATCAAGATATCTGTCAATTGTTACCATTAGGAAAATTATTCAAATCAAAAGGAAAATGTGTTTGATTCCCCGATTTGGCATGGATGCAACTATTGTCCCACGTTGTGGATTTGGCATGGATGCAACTTTTCTCCTCTCACGTTGGCTAGACTCGATGAATTCATATGGAATATATTCTTCAGAATTCACATTCAATTCCTCTACTAGAGTTCGTCGAGCCCTCCGTTGATGCTTAAAGCTAGGGGTAATCCAACTTTTCTTTCTTCTTAGAGATCCATCCAATTCTTGTGGGTCATCAGTGAATTCAAAGTCCATTATAAATTTATCCTTGAAGTCAATAAGAAATATTTCCAAATACTCCTTCATTTCCAAACATTTATGTTGTTCCCGTGGTGCATGATCAATTGCATCCTTCCAATTTAAATGTATGAAATTTTAAAACAAATGAATCATATAAACATTCAAATTGATATGTAAATACCATAGAATATTAGAATAAAGTAAACTTTAATGGATAATTTCATACAATAAATAAGGATCACTTGTAATCCTTGTAGCTTCTCTAACATCCCTTGTACAATCAAATCACAATAATTCTTTCCTTGATGAAGGGCATTGTCATCATCTCCAACATTGTCCCCATTCCTATTTTCATGAGAATTCTCATTGTCCCCATTGGCATCATTTGTGGCATCATTTGTATGAGGCATATAAGTGGCTTGTTCTTCTAGAATCTCATCCATTGTTGCTTCCTCTATAGCATCTTCTTGGGATACTTCGTTATAAATTCCATACAGAGCACTGACTTTCAAAACATGTTTGCATGTGTTGCCTAAAAATGCCCATGGGCAATCACATACTAGACCATTTGTAGTATATGTTGATACAATGTAATATTTTTCATGATCTGTCTAGCTAATAACCATGTATGCACCTTCAACAATGTCATAAATACTAACATCATTGTTAGGAATTCTCCTAGATTTCTCTAATGAAGTCTCAAGGTACCTCCCCTTCTTCCATTTTGTTAGAAATCCAGACTCCTTCAAATAGTTTTGATTCACAAAAAAAGGTTCCACCCTATTTAATAGGGAGAAAATCAACCAATCCATTCTCCTAGAACATTTATGCCTTTGGTCATGTAAGAAATTGGTCTTCAAGAAGAAATGGTATGATTCAATTGAACTATTGGAATCTTGATTATCATGAGGAAAGTATCGATAACATTTTCTCACATATCTAATAAGAAAAAGATAATCAATCATTAATATGTTAAGTCAATATGACATGTAATTATAACTAAATTAAAATGATCTATATATGTTGGGGAAAATAATCTAAGACAACATAATAAGTAACTTACATATCTTATCCCCTTCCAACCAATGTTTTCTAAAGTAGTCCAAAAACTTAACTTCGCCAACAATTTTTTCAAATAATGTTTTCATTGCCTCACTAACGACATCATGATAAAGATAATTGTGCATTATCTCACCTAGACTATGAGATAATTCTCTGGCTCTTTCAAGGGAAGATGCCAATTGAAATGCATTTTTTGACCAAGCACGACAAACATGCCAACAACAAAGGAGGACGCGACAACAAAAAATTTTGTACAAGAAAAATGATATCGTTCTTGTGTTAATTGAACATGATTAACATTTAGCAACCAACTATATTCATCATTAAATGTAATAACAACAAAAATCTAGGTGTACGGGTGCTAATGATAATTCATACATTCATAACGTGCATAATATTTTTCTCACCTCAATGCTTTAATTTATGGTAATGCATCATCTGTCATGACAACATTCAGTTTCCAATTTGGGCATCTTTTCCTACATGCATCTAGAAGTGGTCTAAGCCATTGGGCTATATCCGACGTTCTATTGCGTGAACACACTGCCCATGCAAAATGAACACCGCTATATTGAGAATCGAAGGCAAGAACTGTGTATAATTGGTACTACACAAACCAATACAATAATCAACTTCTCAATTTTAGAGTATTAATTATATTGAATGAAACATTGAAATCAATAGAAACATTAAAAAAACTAATGAAACTCACCACCCCATATTTGTTTGTGCTAAACGTAGAATCCAAAGCCAACATGTTG